>JAWZYV010002675.1:0-14611 GCA_038373885.1 Cheiracanthium punctorium | reverse complement strand
GTTTAAATGTTTTTATACATATATTTAAAAATTTTAATACATTTACAAAAATATAATAGTAATAATAAAATAAATAATACCAGACTACTTACTGGTATTATATTTATTTTATGTATTACTATTATATTTTTGTAAATTTATTAATTTTTTTAAAGTATCTGTATAAAAAAATTTAAACATTTGGAGAAATATGATAGTAATATATGAAATAACTAAAAATACTATTTCTGTAAATTAACAGAAAAACTGCAGCAAAATGTTGCCAGAATGTAACATCTTTCTGTGTACAGAAAGTTTCTGTATATAGAAGAATTACTGGCAGCAAAAAGTTGCCAGAAAATTTCTGTATACAGGAATTTTCTGTATCCAGAAGAATTACTGGCAGCAAAAAGTTCCCAGAAAATTTCTGTATACAGAAATTTTCTGTCGACAGTAATAAATGTTATTCAACAGAATGATTCTGTAACCCTTACAGATAGTTTCTGTATACAGAAATCAACTGTAAAACGCTGCTTGGAAACGACTTTTATATGTATACGGAAAATTTCTGTAGGGAACAGAATTTTTCTGTCATATAACATACAGCTCCTGGCAACAGAAAATTTCTGCCTACAGAATATTTCTGGCAACTTTTTGCTGCCAGACTTTTTCTGTTGATTTACAGGAATATTTTTTGCAGTGTATATATTGTATAGTCCGCTCGCACTAACAACAATAATTCTGTTTTAATTCTATGGAGAAGTCTAGCCGATTAGGAAGTCAATCCCCTCCCTTTCTGTTCACACACTCGAAAGTAAACTGACAGGTTTTTACACTAAAGACAGCTTTCCGCTTTGTCCTTTTTTTTTTTTTTTAATAAAGCTTAAAAGTTAACTTTTGCTCAGCACGTAGGCTTTAGCATAAAATACACTCGAAGTTAGTCAATTCCTCGCGATTTCAATATCCAACTATAACCGAAGAAATCAGATAAATCAAAGTATAATACAGCTTACATTACCAAAACAAAATTTTCATGCGGCCGTATTCACCAAGTACTAGACACCCGTGCTAACCCCTTCAGACGTTAAATAGACATCCAATATACATCCATACGACATCTGATCCTCGTTTCGGGGGGTTTAACACGGGTGTCCAGTACTTGGTGAATACGGTCGGAAGCAGTGGCGTAGCCAGAAATTTTTCATGTGGGGGTAACGACTACTGCAGGTCACATATATGTGTAAGTGTGTGTGATAAGGGAGTGAAAAATATACGTTTTGTACGGCAAAAAATTCCTCATGGGGGGAGGGGGGGGTTGTGATCCCCCTTGGCTACGTCACTGGTCGCAAGTGTAATAAACCAAGTCATAGTTACAGTGAATGTACTAAAATGGAATAACGTCAAGGTTTTTATTCCCATTAAGTACGTGGAATTTTAATGCGTACGCATGTACATTGTACATGTCATGGTGCGCAAGTATTTATACTACCCCGCACTAAAAAAAAAAAAAAAAAAAAATATTACTTGCATAAGCTAGAAAACCCTCCCCCCCTTTTTTTATTTCAGTTAACAATGCTTTGCACTGTTTACCAATTCTTGTTGCGTGTTGTTCGAAAGTCTCTTAGCAACATGCAATAAAATGTATCTTTGAATGGCGAGCATTGCAAAGCTGTCAAAAAGTACACATCCCATGTTTTTTACGTTATAAAGGAAATGGGATTTAAAATTAAGTTCTACAAATTGGCTGTGCAGTAAATAGTTCAGAAAAGAAAGCGCTCCTGAAAGCACGCATGAATACTCTAAATGCAAATTTACAGTGGCGGGAAATGTCCCATAATTAAAAATAACCGCATTTAAATTAAAAGTGTATATCACCGAAAATCAATCAGAAAAAGTTGCAATTTTTAGGATCTCTTGATAAAAACATAAATATTTCTTTTAGCTGAAAAAATAAAGAAAGAAAGAAATAAAAAAGTAGGAAAATCCGAAACACTTTCAGATTTTAAATACGCACTAAAGTGCCATTAAAAGCGCATCATAATGCATGCGTCTTTCCTATTTTCTTCCCTTATTCCCTTAAGTTGAAAGTGTATCATTATTCGTGAGCGTGCCTTATTTTCTTCCTGATTCCATAAAACACATCTTTGGAATCGAAATCTGTCTTGAAAGCGCCTACTAAAACTGTTTTACAATCTTCGCCAAGCATATTGCAACTCTAACTTCACCGTTTTAAAAATTTCAAGGGCGATACTTTATATTTGGAATGCGCATCATAATAAATGAGTGTGCCATGTTTGACTTTCACGAATTGATTTCTACCAACCTTAATTTAGAATTAAAATGGCGATTTGAAGGAACATTTAAGTACAGCATTCCGTTACATTTTTATTTATTTTGGGTTTCCAATCAAAGTAGTTTTAATAATTAAGTGTCTTCAAATTCCTTAACGGGTGCGTTTATCCCTAATCTGCTCACTTTCGTTAACATCTAGTTCTTGTTGCTAACTTGTGCATAACTCCTAGAGACCCATGACTGCAAAGCTCCACAAAGTTCTGCGATTTTTTAGTTTGTCGAGAATGGGAACGTTAAAATAGGAATCAACTCTTCCTTGTTCCATACAACTCTTTTGGAATCGAAATCTATCTTAAAATCGCCTACTAAAGCTGTTTTACAATCTTCGCTAAGCATATTCCAACTATATTTCACCATTTTAAATACTTAAATTTCCACCTAAAATAAATTACTCCACATTCAATTTTTATTATATATCCAAATCGAATTTCATGCTCCTCTGGAAACATGCGGAAACTTTTCGCTTTCGAACTATTTCATTTTGTATAGAGAGCCCCTCTTATATTAATGCTTTATGCAGGCGATAGCATTTTAATGAAAAAAAAAATTAAACTATGTTATCTGGAAAAACTTTTTTAAAGGAATTGGAATTAAACTTTCGGCTTAAAGCCTGGTGACCGAGACGTCAGTAATGATGTCATGTCAATTGTAACAGCAAATTTTGTCACCCAAATAATTCACTTTTTTCGCTCTCGGAAATAAAATGGAGCTGAAAATAGCAAAAATATGGCTTAAAAATGAGGGAACGGGTGGATTTTCATATTAATATATATATATATATATCGAAATGAAGATGTTAGATCCCTCTATTATGGATTGTTTTATCCATTTAGGGATTATGAAAGATCTTGTATTATGGATTATTGTAAGTTATGTGTTACGGATTATTGCTAAGTAAAGTAATTGATGATAAAGTTACTGATGTACCACATTTACTTAAAGTAATCCATAATACAGGGCTGTCGCGATTTACTTTTCATTTTTTGTGCAATGATCTTTAAGTGTTTGAAAATATTCTTACCGCTCCCCTATGAATGTCGTCATCATTACTTTCTACTGCATCGGAATCGAGAATTTCCGAAACAATTCGGAAATCGAATTTGGAAACGACGAAAAATGACTGAAATCAGTGAAAGAAAGCCGGACAAACAAAAGCGACCTTATAGGCGATTACAGTATTTAGACTTGATCATATATCCGATAATGCATAACATAGAACTCCTATTCAGTGAGTGGGGACTTTAGAAAAGTGACCTGATATGAGAGTGACCTTATATCGGGGGCCTTATCATCACGGTTGGTCACTATACATAAAAGTTTTCATTTTTTGTCTTGAATACTGTGCTTGTTTCCTGGGTTCGTCGTTCTAAAAACCAGTAAGTGTAGAAAGTTCTAGAAAAAGAGACCTCTTGTCAGGATGGAACACCAACTTCATTGCTTCTAGAACTTCATCGAACAATCAGCTGTACAAAATTCACAAGCACAATCCGAGAGTAACGTGCTTTTAACAGTCCGCTTTGTAAAGAAGCTTTCACAAATGCTGTATTTCTCACACAAAATAAAACACTTCCACAGGCAAAAATACATTGGAAATATACCAGGCATATCGCAAGCAGTCCCTCAAGCCTCAGCAATCAGGAATTTACACACAGCACTTTAAAAACAAAGCTTCAGAAAGACGAGCGAAAAATACCGCTTCTATAGCGTCAATACAAAGCTTCCTGATCTCATCTGCTCTCTGATCAAGCAGAAACACGACTGACTGAACTGGGCAACCAGTTCCGCTTTTATAAATGATGCAGAAGCTATAAGGAATTTCCCGAAGGTTCCCCTTAAAATGCGAATTTTGATTACGTCATAGGAATACAGCTGAATCATTAGGCTATTATTTTAACGCAGGAAAACGAACTTCACATGTCCCATTGGGAAAATCGCGCCGAATGACCGAAATGTCGCCAAGCTTGGCGACTTGTTGGCGAAATATTGCCAAATCTGGCGCCAAAACTAAGGCCTCAAAAGTGAGGTTAGCGAAGGCGTAGGATCCATATTTCTCGAGATTTCTAGAAAATGCCATAGGAACCAATGGAAAACATAAAACTCCATATCTCGCGTTATAGTTAACCGATTTTCATACAACAAAATGAAAAATTTAACTATTTGAGGCGTAGAACACAAATTTTAAGCTATTTTAAACCTCAGAAGAGCGGGTTGCCCTGCAAATTCGTAACAATAAGTTCTCATTTTTTTTGCGATCGCTTCAGTTGGGAATGTTTTAAAAGCAGGTGTGGGGGGAGGGGGGGTGACCCAGTCTGCTCGAAGGTTAATAAGAAGTTCCTGCTTCAAGGACGAAAACATACCCAGCAAAGACAAAAATTGTAAAAAATCCATTATCTCATCTTTATAATAGCGTTCTGCTCGAATATCTCTCTATTGTTCAATTGAAGAGCCATTTCACTTATGAAAGCGATTCAATTAAAAACACATTCTAGAAGTCTTATTTCTAGAACGCAGGCAATTAACTTCGGTAGATTTCGTGTTGTGATTAAACGGATATTTTCTACTTTCCGTATAAGGAAAGGATTGTCATCATTGCAAAAATCCCATTGCGAGATTTTGATGTATTTACGCGTTTTGAGGTCTTCTGATTTCATTTATGCTACACTCATGTCCATAAATTAAGGATAATTCAGAATCACACAGAAATTGATCTCTAAAATAAAAATTTCACCTGTGGAATGATCACACACATCTTGAAGAAGAATATGCAAATTACAGGAAACCACCAGATGGCGTGGATGGTACGTCACAATGACGAGAGTGTAAGAGAGGAGTATATAAGGAATGGTGGCAAAGAAGTAAAATTGTTCACAAGCGCTGTGAAAGCCTTTCAGTGCAAAAACCGCATAGTTATGGCACAAAGGAGGCATTTGGATGATGTTTTACGTGGCAGAATTATCGGACGACTGGAATGTGGACGTACCCAGCTGGAAGTATCCGAGGAACTTGGAATCGCCCAGAGTGTCATCTCCAGGCTTTGACAACGATTCCAAGATGATGGTAATGTGAGTAGACGTTACAGCACAGGTCGCCCCCGAGTTACAACGCCGAATGAGGACCGCTATTTGGCAGTTACTGCCAAAAGAAACAGACGGAGTACAGCATCAGACCTGTCTCGTCAGCTCTCTTCAGCTACCGGTACGACAGTTTCAAGGCAGACCGTGTACAGACGCTTAGGGCACATTGGTCTATATGCTCGTAGGCCTGTCAGATGTGTTCCACTTACCACAACTCATTGTCGCCTGCGATTAACCTGGAGTAGAGAGCATGCATTGTGGACACCGCAACAGTGGTCTTGTGTGATGTTTTCCGACGAGTCCAGGTTTAGTTTGGAGTCTGATTCTCGCCGGACATTCATCTGAAGAGCGCCAGGTACCCGTTACCACCAAGAGAACACCATTGAAAGACACCGTTACGGTGGTGCAGGATGGCTCGTTTGGGGAGGAATTATTCTTGGTTCCAGAACTGACCTGCATGTTCAGAGTGTAACGATGACAGGCCACATCTATCGGGATGTCATTCTGGAACAACATGTACGTTTGTTTCGGGGCGCCATGGGTGCTGAATTTGTGTTTATGGATGACAACGCCCGTCCTCACCGTGCAAACATTGTAGACGAATGCCTTCAATCGGAGGATATCACCCGTATGCATTGGCCAGCATACTCACCGGACTTGAATCCAATAGAGCATGTGTGGGATATGCTTGGCCGACGAATTGCAGCCCGTCAACCCCCTCCCACCTGTCTACCGGAACTTCGGAGTGCATTGCTTGATGAGTGGTGTAGTATTCCCCAAGATCAGATTGATCATTTGATACTCAGCATGCCTAGGCGTTGTCAGGCCTCTATTGCATCGTCCGGGAGACATACTCCGTATTAACCATCCTACAAACCATGTTATACTGTTTTTTGTAAATAGGTTCTTTTTTGAGATTTGGTCAAGGGAGTAAAACTTGCAATTTTTATTAATTATGTCAAATATATAGCATCTTTTTTGCTCTTTACTTTTTGTTTAATAAATAGACTTTACAAATAAGTCAAATTTGTTTTGCTTCTTTCTCTTTCTTTACCTGAACTTCATTATCCTTAATTTATGGACATGAGTGTATTTTTACGCTAATGTATTATATACCGGGTGATTCATAATAGATGTTTAGGCGATTATTTTTTAAACCGTTAGTGATCGAAACATACTACCAGTTAGAAAAGTTCGTCAAATTAAGAGTAGCTTTCAGATATGGTATTTTTTTTACTGGGGGGCTGTATACATATTAAAGTACGAAATTTAATCTTTATACGATCCATCCTTTCCTACCTTTTATATTTAGAAGAATGTTGCTCTTTGTCTAAGAAAATTAATAAAACAAATCCCGTGTCTCTACGTGGAATAGTTAGCGAGAAAATTAATTTTGAAAATGATGAGTGATGACTTACACCACTTTACCTACTGTGTTGGTATCAGTTTTCCGGTGAAAAAAACTTTACTTTAAGGGACCAAGTGACAAAATATGAATAAAGATCGCATGCTGGGAAGAGCAATTAAACACGTTCCAATGTGTGAAATGAACAGGTGCAGTTTTGCCTAAAATGAAACAACAGTGAACTTTCCTACCATTGTTTGTCAAAAACTAACGAATTTTTCTCTGAAAATCAACATCACATTTTTTTCCAATGTGATTAAAATTCGTAGTTTAAAAATTCTACTTTATTTCTTGGATGAGATTTTTGGAGACAGGCCTATTGTATACGAAATTTGCTTAAGAAATTTGACAAACATTTCAACAATTTTCATAAAGTGATTATTAACAGCTACATGGAGGCAACGTTTATGACCCCACAGTACTATGTGATTCAATTCCTTATTATGTGCCCTATCTCCCATAATATTTAGTTGAAAGAAATTAGATACACCCTGTATATATATGAGACGTCATATATTTCAGGGCAGGTAAAACGGCAGTTAAGGCAGGTAAAACGGTTTATTAAACATTATCTTTAAGTTACAATATAGAGTGAGAAGAGGAGAGGGGGAGACGGGTACAAAGATCAGCGTGGACAAATTAAGCAGTTCCAGTGGCAGAAGTCTCTCGATTTTCGATGTGCGGGAGTATTTACGCTTACCACACCACGTGGTTTGCGAAGACATAACTCCGCCTATCTCTTATCTCTGATCGAACCACACACATTTACCAACATGACCCGCATCCGGGGCTACAAAGGCGTGGGGACACGTGTACATCTAAAGAACTCAGAATCGACGGCCTGATGTCTGACAAATAACAAAATAAATAAAACATAGCTCCAGAGCGCGCGTGGCAAGTAAGACAGAAAAGCAAAACTTACAGTGAAAGTACCGCTTGAACAATACCCAAACTAGTGAAACCCAAATTACCTTTCTATACATTACAATATCCCCCCCAGCAAAAGAAGTCCGACGAGCAATATCATTGAGGTGGCCAGTCTCTCACCTGCGAGTCAGACGTCCTTGCAACCTAATCTTAAAACTGCGAACTAATCTAAATTTCAAGTTTAGACACCTTAAATTTTTCTGACTAGAATTCTGGAGTTATGTTGTACAACACTTGAGAGGCAGGATGCAGTTTCTAAAATTTGACAAAACATAATGCAATAGTACGAAAATATTACAATAAAAATAAAATAATGAGTGCGCACATTTTTTTTTTCAAAATATCACAAGTAAAATATTTACAACCTAGGTGGGATACAATAATACTGTACAACAATATAGTAATATAATTAAACAAAATGGATAAACATGGCTGACATTTATTTTCTTTGGCAAATACTTATGGCTTTGGCTTGCATGGCATAAAGTGAATGGAATGAAAATAACTTGGCAAAATGGTTGGCAAAATAGTTGGCAAAATGGAGTAAATTTATTTAGTGTACAGGCAATGTAAAAAGGTGCGTAGTGTGTAGAAAATTTCGAAAACCATAGCTGTGAAACAGCAGTACCATCACACAGGTATGGGGTATAGTAAATACCACTTGTAGGCATTTTAAGTTTGCCTAAACTTTAAACTCTCCATAGTATGACAACAAAAATGGGTTCACATGATCCCGAAAAAGGAAGACAATTGTCAACTACGAAAGAGAAAACTTGGCCATAGCCTCATAGCTTCCAAAAAAGGGGAAGAAATGACTCAATAGACAGTTGGGAAAAACTGGGGGATTATTGAGAGGAAGTCCCAGCCTAGTCTAAGTCTAGCTTCATTTATTGTTTGCATAATATCCATAAAATATACAAAGAAAAAAGGTGCAGTTTTACTTACACCGCACACACTCGGACTTGGGGACTTCTTCAATGACTAAGAGAAGCGGGTGACAGAGAAAGGTTGGTAGAAGCTTAAAAGAAAAAAGGATAGACGATAGACTTTATGTCGAGTATTCAGGGTTCCAAACTCAACACTTTTCTGCAGGGACATAGTGGCAATAGTTTGTGCATTTTCTTTACCATCTAACGACATGCTGAAATTTTTTTCTAAATTTTTACCTGAACGGAGAAGCATTTAATAATTGCATTCAGAAATTTTATTTAGCAACATTAATAATAATACTGCAATAAATTTACAAAATCTTACCTTAATGAAAATACTATACTAATGGGGAAAAAATGCAGATATATCACTATTTTTTTTTAATCAACACTAAAATAGCACTTTAAAATAACACACACAATTAATAACCATTTAAATATAATGCTATAATGTTCACTTCAACACTGAAAATATACGTACTTCACTTAATCAATATCCACAAGTTGAAATCGTCATTCTTCAACAATAAACAAAACACACACAAAAAATATCTTCTCTCACAAGTTCAATGCAGGCAGGAGAGGTTTCAGTCAAGCTAAGTTGCACGCACAAAAAACAAAAATATTCGGCACGGAGAAAAGGGGGAAATAATTCACCAGTTGCACACACTTATCGTGGGGCCTGTTTTGGGTGCAATGAAGGCAGTGAAACTCCGTCGATTTCCATCGGATTTTCAAAATAACAGTGGACTTGTGAAGAAAAAAAATAAATAAGGAGGCACAGATTTCGGTATGATGAGCGCTGCAGAAATACGGCATAGGCTCTTCATCAATGCAGACGTTCTTCAATTTCGGCATTAACGGCGTAGAACGAGCAGGACGTTCTGTGAAGTACTTCGGAAGATAACCTGACTCGGTGTTGAAATCTCCCAGAGCAGGGCTCGACGAAGTTGGCCGGCGGAGAGCGGACTCAAGGGAGTAGGCCATCGGCTGGTCGGCGAAGGGGCGCGCTGCATCTCCTGCGAACGGTGGGCGATGAACCCGTCTCCCGGACTATTGAGCGTTAATTTTTTACAATTTAAAATGGCACACAGGCAATCATCCTGCCGGCTATTTGAGACGTCAGATATTTCGATAAAGTTCCAGGGTTAAGGCAGGTAAAACGGTTTATTAAACATTATCTTTAAGTTACAGTATAGATTGAGAAGAGGAGAGGGGAGACGGGTACAAAAATCAGCGTGGACTCATTAAGCAGTTCCAGTGGCAGACGTCTCTCGATTTTCGATGTGCGGGAGTATTTACGTTTACCACACCACGTGGTTTACGAAGACATAACTCCGCCTATCTCTTATCTCTGATCGAACCACACACATTTACCAACATGACCGCATCCGGGGCTACAAAGGCGTGGGGACACGTGTACATCTAAAGAACTCAGAATCGACGGCCTGATGTCTGACAAATAACAAAATAAATAAAACATAGCTCCAGAGCGCGCGTGGTAAGTAAGACAGAAAAGCAAAACTTACAGTGAAAGTACCGCTTGAGCAATACCCAAACTAGTAAAACCCAAATTACCTTTCTATACATTACACACACACACACACACATATATATATATATATATATATATATATATATATATATATATATACCGTGTTTACTCGCGTAATAGTCGCCCTTTTTTGCCAAATTTTAATGGTGAAGGTCTAGATACGACTATTATGCGAGGAAAATCTACTCCATAATATTGTAACTCTAAATACTACGAGAGTGACTATTACGCGTGTACACATGGTATATACTATATACAGGGTGATTTGCTACCAGACTGACAAACTTGCAGGGGGTGTAGGGGGTACAGAGGCGATTCAGAATCCCATAGCAATGCGGAGTCGGCCACGTCGTCGTCATGTATCTGTTAATAATCACTTTGGAAGAAGTGTTGAAGTGTGCGTCCCATTTCTTAACCCAGTTTCATATAAACAATGGCCTCAGACAATTTCATCAATGTAATGAAAGAAACAATTCTGAAATAACAATTTTTATCGAGTGCAATCAAGAGGGATTTGTTTTTGAAAAACCATGGCCGGAAAGTTTAGTATCACTTGGACTCTTCTTCCAAAGCGGTTATTAATAGGTGCATGAAGAAGACGACCCCGCATGGCTATGGGATTCTGAACCGTGTCTGTACCCCCTAACACCCGCCCTGCAAGTTTGTCAGTCTGGTACCGAATCAGCCTGTAGAATCAGTATTAAATGCGATTACTCTGAAATGACACATTTCATTAACCCTTTGAGGCGCAACACTTTCCCAATGCTGAAAAAAGGGCAGCCGTTGCTATCGTTCGACTTAACGACCAGCAAGAGGGCGGACGATCGAAACTTTCATCGCGTGCCACAGATCTAGAGACCCTTTTTTGACGACAGCTGGCTGTGCCGCACAGCCTTCGTTTTATTCAGTTAAACATTTTGAAGAATCGATATTCTCTTCATCCACGTGTGTAAGTTTTCACGCGCGTGATTTCATAATTTGATAGATGATTGATAAAATTTAATCATTTAAAGATTGGATACTTCGGGTCACATGCACTTTTCTCCTACTTAAAAATTTCATTCTATCCGTTTTAGGGTGCATGCCGAGAAACTGAAGAGATATCTTTTTTTCACCCTATTGAAAAACTTTATATGTCGCTTTCTCTAAGTTCAGTAGTGTAATTTCTTAGTCTTTTTCGCTGAAAATTGTTTTTTTTTCCTCTTAATCAAGCACAGAGAGGTTTAGAATTTAAAAATTCAAAATGTTGATTTAAAAAATAATAACTCGGCTGTTCGAGCCTCGTCAGGGGGAGACCCCCCTGAATCCCCCTAATTTTTTAGTTTCATTATTGCCATATTAAAACGATATTAATTGACTATGTCATTTTATCTCTCACCCCTTTTTCTTTTTCTTTTATTCTTCCTTTACATTTATTTCATCGACTAGAAGTAGGAGGGTTTCCTGATCTTATCTTGCAATAGCAAACGTGGATCGATGATAACTGAAGTAACTTATATAATTTTTAGTATCTATCTTAACACACCAAAAATTTTGCCATTTCGTTATTTGATAGTGTTGAGAGAGCTTTAGGTGAGTAGGGTTGCTGTATTTCGCCTCTATTGGCGAGTCATTCAGGGTGGATAAGACTCCCAGGCTGTTAGGCTTATGTTTAAAGTGATTCTTTTTTCCACTTTCACATTCGCTAGCCCAGTGCCCGATGTGTTTACACCTTTTACAAGTTATTCTTGATGCATCCTTAATTTTATGAGTCCATGTTTTATGTTTCCATGTTTCGTAATTATCTTTATTCAGCGTTTCCATTCGTCAAGTTCCAGTCGCCATTTTGAGGATGAATGATGCAGCCTTGAAACGAAAGTTAAAATTCAGCAAATTAATAAATTCATCCATCTGGTGTCCATAACCTTTTAGAAATGTTAGCAGAGTTGAGTTAGGGCACAAACATAGTAAGCGTGGGATTTTAACATAACATTCACTTTATTAAATTAGAACGAAAGAAACAGGCACATCCCATAACAAGGTAACATCAAGAAGGAAAAAAGTATAGAAGAAGTAAAAAGAATGCGTGCGCGAACACAGTTAAGTAAATAAATGTTTATTGAGGGATACACAATTCAGGAGGATAAGACATTGCACAATAAAAAAATAAACAAGTCAATACTCAACAATTTTCTTAAGCTGTTGAAATTTTTATGATTGTAACCTATTTCTAGAAAAATACATGTGATGCATATTCAACAGCTTACGAAATATTGTAACAATAGATTAAAGTTGTTGTGAACTAATAGTATTTAAATATTATGTCGCATTTTTGGGACAATTTTCAATAAAGGGGGTGAGAGATAAAATGACATAGTCATTAATAAGTACTTTGTGCTAACAGAGATTTTTTTTTTCAAATGCGGATTCAGTTAAACATTAAAATTCAAATCAGTGGAAAAATTTTATTAGCAGCTTTTAAATATTTAAAAAAGTCGTCATTTTGAAACTACTGCGTCGGTTTTGTTTGATACATGTTAGTTATTTTTCATGCGTGACTCAAAATAACATGCTTGTGCGTTCTTTTTCGAGCATATATTATGTTACAGTTGGGGCAGCTGCAGATGTTTTGTACATTTCATCGTCCGCTTTTTAAAATAAAAGCCATTCATATGGTAATTTTAACACATGCCGCATTTTTCAATACTTCCACTGTATTACAACAACACGTGAGATGTTGTGAAACGCGATATATCTGAATATCGCGTATTATCTATATATCGCATATTATTGGTTCCTCTAAAATAAATTCCCATAAATGAGGGAAAAAAAAACCATCAGTATGCTAATTTATATAAGGCAATCGATGCTTCAATTTTACCTTTTTATATAATCATATACTCCACGACGAATTAATTTATATATAAAATCAATAGGTGCTCCGTCGAAAGATTACAAAATAATTTTCACCCCTTTAGAATCACGCTATAAAAGCGTGATATCAGTTAAGGTTCCAAAGCAGTTCACTGCAACCTTCACTGCGCGAACTGCCTTGACCATCATCGGACCTATTGCACCCAATTTCGCTCCCTCACCGGATCGCTAAAACAAGAAATTTCAAGAACATTCCGCATCTTTTTGTCCTCGAATACTTCCGATGTCACAGCAAGGCAACTAGTTGTACTGAATACATCTGAATCTCTTCAAGTCTGCTGACAACGATGTTGTGGTGGGTGCTAGCGGTCAACGTTTGGGGGCTGTGGAGAGCAGTTTTCCCCGGTTTCGGCAGTGGGATGCCCAAGATGCCTGAATTCCCGAATCCGATGAATAGAGAGTAAATGTTGAGCTGTTTTTTCCAGATTTTTCTTTCTTTGCTGTCTTATTTTGATACTCTTTAGGTGGCCTAGTCACTAAACTCCATTCCCGTAAGGACACGGAAAGTGACCCGGCACTTTCCGTGTCCTTACGTATCCCACCCCCTCTTTGACGACAGCTGGCTGTGGCACAGCCAGTTGTCGTCAAAAAAGGGTCTCTAGATCTGTGGCACGAGACGAACGTTTCGATCGTCCGCCATCTTGCTGGTAGTTAAGTAGAGAGATGGCAACGCCTGCCCTTTTTTCACAATTGGGCAATCTATCCAGCTGTTCTCGCATTCTTCCATTTTGCAGCAGATTTCAGTGCTGTTACCATTTTTGTTACGGGAAATGAAGTGCTAAAAAGCAAAGGATTCTCGTGGAACTATGTCACCCGCAACTATTTTTATAGAAATCAAATCTATTCTTCGTGACTGGCAACAGTCAAAACGTCAGAGTTTGGTGTTCCAAGAGCGGGAACACTGCTCGTTAAAGGGCTAACGATACCTCTGGGGGATATCGATTTCAGATGGTTGGCCCCTGATCTTGTTTCAAAATTAGGGGACCCCGAGCTAAGTCGGACTTCCTCATGCTCATTAAAATGGAATCTGCTCCCCTCCGCCCATTGCCTTCCTATATAGGGGATCTGGCACCTCTCCGCGGTTGCCAGAGGGTATTAGCAATAACAACAATAACACTCTTTATCGATTTTCTTGAATTTAAAAACTGATATGAAGTTACTGAATATTTAATTTCCTGGTGTTGTCTTTCGGCAACATACCCAATTTTGTACACTGTTAGAAAAATAGTTCAACGTTTCACCGAAATTCCGGTGCGAATTTAGCTGCAACCGATATTTTAAAAAATGTGGTGCTAGGATTCACCATTTTACTGGTGCTTCCTCAAGCACCATTTTTGCGGTGAAACGTTGAACCAGGATCTAGGATTTTTCTCTAACAAATTATCTGGTTAAAGCTTGAACCAATATATAGGATTTTTCTCTAACCAATTATATGGTTAAAGCTTGAACCAATATATAGAATTTTTCTCTAACCTAC
>JAWZYV010002674.1:0-14408 GCA_038373885.1 Cheiracanthium punctorium | reverse complement strand
CTAGTTGTACAGCTATGTAAACTATGCAACCAGTGGACCGTTTTTAACTAAAAAAAACCTCAGTGGATTCAGCAACCTAGTTGTACAGCTATCTAAACTAGGCAACCAGTGGACCGTTTTTTAACTAAAAAAACATCGATGGATTAAACAACCTAGTTGTACACCTCTTATAAAGTCAGTATGATTAGAATAGCACGTAAATAGCACTTACGAAAACATAAACACATCAAATATCAATTTAAAATTCACATTAAAAACCTTAAACGTTGCAAAGATTCGTTAAAAAAGAGCACTTACCTCTATTTTTTTTTTAAATAACCGCTCAGAAATGTCCCCAACACCCACCGGCTTATAACGTAACACCAGCATAGGCGGCTGGTGCACCAAAAAAGTGGGGGGTCAAAAGAGATGAGTATGTAAGTAGAGGGCACCCTTAAAGCTGTTATTTTTGGGGGGGGTGTAAAATCGCCCTATTATAATTGAATTTTAATGTCATTATTGATTAATGACTTTCTCTAAAAGAGCTAGGATCAAAAATCAGAACGGATGCCCACCGAAGACTCTCTCCTTCCAATTCAAAGTAGAGACCTGCACGGACCGGGCCGGGTACGGGATTTATAAATCTGTTGTTGCCGGGCCGGACTCGTGTTAGTGTTAATTTTTTTCGAGTTCCTGCAACCCGCAAAAAAGTTAATATTAATCACTTCTTAATATAAAATGTCTGAAAAATATTTATTTATCGATCTATCTGGTCGTTTTTATGTTTTTTTTTAATTTCTGGAATTTTCGAATTTTTACTCCTCAAGTCTGGGCCCGTAAGGGCCGGCCCGTGATGTTCGTTCAAATATGTTACGGGCCCGGGCATGGCCTACAAATTCAAGAATCGTCGGGTTCGGGCCGGGCCGGGACTCTATTTGCAGGCCCGTGCAGAGCTCTAATTCAAAGTTCCATTTCAATTCTTATGAAATAATAACATGCGAAGAACATAAAACACTTACTTGTTAAGCAAATTTTTCTTTCTTTAAATTCTTGAATCGATCAATGCTGTCACAAAATGACAAACTTCCAAACACAGAGAGAGAGGAGGTCACTAATAAATTCATTTATTTGATCTTATATTATCCATCCTAATAAATTATTTGGTATTATATTATGAAATATTGGCATATACATCCAATTTATCGAAGTAACATAGGATCTTTTACATTAATTTCTTTTTTCTCGGGGGCTGGTCGCCTCCTCCGCCCCCCCTTTAATCTGCCCTTGTATGGAAATATATCAAAGAGTTCCTTTTCAACAAGAAAATTGCATCTTTTAATCAGTTCTGTTATCTCTGGATATTTTTGGCAAAGAGTTGGTGTATTTTTTGTGCGTTTTTTGAAAAATTTGCATTACTCTCTATAATTTTTCCATATCAAGATCTAATCCATATCAAGAAGCAAAATGCTCTGTTCACTTCTCCATAGTACTCTAACGATGCAAATTGGTCGAACCAATATTTTTGGAATTTCCTCACTTATATATCGGATATTCAAAGTCTAGAGGCTGATGTGGGCCTTCGTTTATTTCATTTTTCCTGTATTTATGATGATCCGAAGTGTCTCATTATCTTCAGTTCTGAATCCAAGTTATTTACACTGAGACTTGACGTTGGTAAATGATCAGCCTGTGTTTCCTTGAAACTTAAACCATCACATTTTTCATTTAAATTGCTAAGCATATTTTGATCTGCATTTTCCGCAACTGGAATCTTACGGAAACATGAAGGAAACATGAAGGTCGGTTGGGTTTTAGGCCGCTTTGCTTTTAACATTTCAAAAACAAATATGAATATGGAACAAATAAAGATCATAAATCAGAAAAACTTAGGCAGCACGCGCACAGTCAACCTACTGCTTCGAATTAGCATATGGGAATGAAATGTTCACGAGATCCTTACATCTGGGCAGGGCCGATTCTAGAATATACAGTTCCTTTCGGGAAATTTCTAACTCGCTCCCCCCCACATACACTCACATACAATCTCCTACAATTAAATCCCTTTCTAAATGTTCATATAAATATGCTTTCTTTTTCTTAAATGTAATCTTAAAAGATACTGTAGAAAGCCGTTTATTATCCCTTCCATGAATTGTATTCATGGGTGGTCAGTTTAACTCTTTAGGTCCCAAAGAGAATCTCATAGCTGTTGGTTTCCATCGAAACGGCAGAAAATGGCCTGTCCGCCCTTTCCCCATGTAACCTCCCTTTTTAAATAGTGTGAGAGGCTGCCTGTTGTGATAATCCGAAGACGGTCTATTGAATCTATTCCAGAATACAGGAAGGTAGCAATGACAAAATTTTAAAGTAACACGCCTGCAGAGGGGGGGGGGTGAATTCTTAGAAGGCTACACTCCGTTTTTATGGCAATGAAGGCACTCGGAATGTTGGAGGAGATAAAGAATAATTTTCCCTCCTATCCAAATAAAGGAAAAGGAATGCGCATTGCAAAGATCTATTTTCTTCCCATCACAATAATTACTGTGACTTGTTTTAGAGAAAACGCATCGAATTTCTCTCGCCGAAAAACCATTAAATGCGGGAAATCTAACGTTCTTGACGAGATTTTTTAACATTACAAGTATAGGAAAGATATTTGGAACCAATAGAAAATGACGTTATAGGCGGGAAAACGGTAAATACATCTAACTTTAAACGAGGGTTGCACTGTATGTACATACATATATATATATATATATATAGACCTCGCACTGGGAAAGTTCACTTTCCCTCCCCTTCTCTTGCTCGGTTAACGTATTGAGTGTCTTGCCATCATTTTTAGATGAATTGTTACTTTTGAACTTTGAAAATTGGGGGAGCGAGGCCCCTTTACTTTTGGAAGTGAGGGGGCAGTCACCCCCCTTGCCCCCCCCGTACCAGCCGCCTATGAACACCAGCATGCTTTCTTTTATTTAGCTTTATATTCACACCCTATTTCTAACAAACACACACAAATTCTTTTATTTAGCTTTATATTCACACTATATTTCTAACAAACACACACAAATTCTTTTCATATATTAACATAACACATTTCATTCCCTTCCATCAATAACAGAAACAATTTCAAATTCCCAAACCTGACGAAACACGTATTCTTTATGGTTGCCAGTCACAACTACCACCGGCAGGTAACTTCACTTTGGCGGTGCATCGCTCACTCTCGCGTCAGATTGTTCGCCAATGATTTGTAAACAAAAACATTGATATGTAAACAAAGCACTGTATACGGAATATAGTCCTCTTAATTATTTTTCCAAATTTATAAGTCAGAAAAATATTCTGTGCCCATTTTTACGTAACCCTCTAAAATACTAACTATTATAAATATTCCACAAAATGTTTGTAAAAATTATTATAAAAATAGTATTTAGAGGGTGAAACTAAAGGAACACCATTAAAACATTTAACATATATGCCAATAACATGTTTAAATTCTGAGAACTTTTTCCCCCATGTTGAAACAAAAATAATACAGAAATTATACAATTTTGACACAGTTTTTCAAACATTATATACTATCGAAAACCATCCTGAAATTTGGCTCAAATGTTGATAAATGGGAGTTAAATTACACACATGCATATATATTCTTTAATTAAAAAATTCCGATTTTAAATTTTAAAAAATGAAACACATTTCAAAATTAATTTGATCATGTTGTGGGAAAAAAAAAAAACTGAACAAAATAACGTAAATTTTACATTTATTGAGTTACAGCCGTGTAAATATTATTGTACCTTGTGTCATTATAATTTATGACTTTTTAAAAATTCAAAATAAATTTAAAACTCGGAAATAAATTGTTAATAAAATCTGGATTTTTCCTATTATGTGCAAATATTCATAAACAAAAAAATCATCAGTATCTGAAGACATGAGATGACGATTGAATGGTCTAGAGCAGCTGTTCCCAACCTTTTAAAGTCGCCCCCCCAACAAAGGCTAACTTACGGTGGAGCCCCCACACACACACACACACATTTTTCAGCATACATTCAGTTTTTTATTCTTCAGCAATAAACATTTAGATGCCTTTTCTACAAAATAAGAATATTTTAAGCGAAAATACGTGTTTTGGAATAAGAATTAATAAGATTTTTTAAAACATGCATTAGTACACTCGTCCTTTGCCCGTTTTTCTGGCACACCTATTGGGAGGGGGGGGCGCCCCAAGGTTGGGAAACGCTGGTCGAGAGTGAATTCGCAACAAGTGTAACTTGTCTAACTTAGAAACAATTTCATAGATGGCAGTACCAGCGTTTCTCGCTACAGTTTTTACATCTAAGTCAGTAGTTCTTTTGTTGTAAATGTTTATAATAAAGAAATTTTAACGCTCATTATCAGCTTAAAGACTTTTATTATTCGCAATAAAGTAATTTCCAAAGTTTTTCTTTTTAATTCACCGTAGTACTAAGAAACATCAGTGATTGTTCAGAAGAACAGTTTATATTCAGCCGAACAACCTATATGTTCACTTTATTTACTATATTGCAAATTTTTTAAATACCCTTTTAAAATATACATGATATAAAGAATTATAATAAAAATATAAGGAACTTAGGAACAGCTTTAGCCTATCTTCCCAGAGATCGGCAATGGTAAACCTAAAGTTTATTGCTTTTCTCCCCCTCATCCCCCGTTGTTTAGAAAGGGGGAGTACAGTTTCACTTAGAGGACGCTCCCTCATACTCTCCCCTCCGTTGGAAATAAAAATAATTACTGCTTGCTCTGCAGTGCTCTTTGAAATCAGCTACAGAAGCAGAGTTGGGCAAAATACATAAAAAAATGTATTTTCGATGCAAAATACAAATTACATTTATTCAAACACAAAAAATTACAAAATACAAAATGCTTTCTAAATTGAAAAAATACAAAATACATGTATTTTCTTAATACACACAAAATACGAAATACGTCTAAAACTTCAATTAAGTAAAATTTTCTACAGAAACTTCTAGTTTATTATATTCCAGTGTATTTTAAGATGAACAAACAAATGTAATAGTAACTTTTTTTTTACATATACATGAATTTTTTCCTGGAATAAATTGCATCTTAAAAGGCATGAAAGCAAAAATGTGTGACAAGTATTTATTGAACTTTATTTTTCAGTGATAATGAATGGAATTGAAATATAAAATTAAATATATTTCTAAACGAAGATGAGTTGAATTATATTTCTACTTTAAGATACATTTATAGCCTTATCATCGCTCAGTAGTTATGTCACTGAAAATGGTAGACTGCCGAAGAGTGAAGGTCCCGGGATCGGGTCCCATCGAGCAGCTGTCGATCTAACAGTCTGGATTTTTGGTAGGTTTTTTCCAGATGTAACGTGAATACGCTTTAGAACCCCTTAGAAAGTTCTCCTACCTAGGCACCTTCCCATCCTTGGCAGATTGCCCTAGTATAGCGTTGCCATAATCACGCAAACACAAGATACATTCATATATTACTACAAAAGATTATATTAGTACAAGATTGTAATGGAGGAGTGGAACAATATCAGCCTTGATGTTTTAAGAAAAGGACTTTCATCTTTGAAATCAAGATGTAATATGATGGTTCAAAGAAAGGGCTATCAGACTGAACACATTAGAAAATAAAATTCTTATATTTATTTCTATATATATCTTTGCAAAATCGTTACAAAAATGTGTGAACACCCTCTGTAGGGTACTTGTGGGAAACCCTGAAAAAAAAAATTATTGTGGAATATTAATTAAATGAAATGAATTTACGTTTCACAAATCACCCGTGCATGAAGATTTTCTTAACAAACTTTTAAACGCCTCTGTCACATTGCTCAAGAGTTCTTTAGGGGAATTGCAAAAAATATTTAACATGAATTTAAGAAAATGTTTTTAAAAAAAATTAACAGGTTTTTTTTATAAATTTTAGTTTTACAATGTTCTATATACGGTTAATGGGTCAAATATTTCAGGCTCTACAAATACTCAAGAGAACACATTAAATTACGATATATGTTTCCGAAAAAAAAAAATATCTGATTTTCTCTTTTCTCTGACCAAAAGTTTCAATTTTAGAATGTCTAAAACTTTAGAGGATTTTGTCGAACTACTTATTAGTTATCAGCATCAGATATTATTAAATTTATACATTTATGCATAACTGGCAAGTATCTTTATAAAATAAAAAAATAAATGTCAATTTATGAAACTAAACTCTTCGAATAATTTGTTGGATTCAATTAAAATATTCCGATAATTTACTTTGATTTTCAGGTAGAAATTAAACCTTCATAATGTGTGAAAGATTATTTTAGTACATATTTTGATACTATCTGTGCAGTTTCTAGGACAACTATAAAATGGAAGCGCAATGTCACGTGCTCCGAATACCCAGCCTAAAATAAGATCCTGCGTCCACAACTAAAACGAATAAGTAAATTTTGAGGTAAATATATGTAAATAGTTAACGCAATTTTCTTCCTTCGAATTTCCCTTCTTTTCTTTTTTTCCTCCCTTCCTGAGACAGTGAGCACACGCATTTTAAATTAAAATTAGTGAATTTAAAATCGTAAAAAAAAAAGAATAAAATATTACAATTTTTTTTTTTTTTTTTTTTCAAAACAAGCGATAGTAAGTGCGATGCTTCTAACGTTTTATAATATTTTTCTAAAGACAAGTTTTAATTATTGCTGCTGATAAAGGAACTCTTATTATACCCTTGCTAGACATCTCCGATATCAATACACGAAATTCATTGCAAAATACTGTACTTCAAAGCGTTGCATGTACTACACACGGATTTCACAATGACACTGGCTGGAGTAATTTATGGGTTGCTATCTTCCCGCTTTTGCCATCCCCTCTTTAGAACGGGGGCCATCCTCGTGATATTTTCCGTGAGTCTAGATCTGCAGGGTCACGACTGACCCTTCTTGAAAAGGGGGTGAAATTGTTGGCGATCTCTTGGCGTGCCGATGTGTGGGAAGTAACCCAGCTTTAGTATGGTCCCTTTTTGGCAATTTTTTGATTTGGCTACAAAATCTTGTCGCCAACCCAACTTTGCCTTGCCGATGCCAATTGTAAACAATATGGCGGATCGGATGGCGCTGGTTCCGAGATAATTGATCGTCGCCGTTAATTTTGCTATGATTTATTTTAATGGCTTTTAAATATTTTTATGAAAGAAAATTAAACAGATAACAAGCTTACATGTACATATAGATTCGGTTTAATAAAATTTAATAACTTTCCTTTTTGTGTGAGGGGGGGCTGTGCCCCCCTCAACCCCCCTTTCTCTTTTTAGTAGATTAAATTAAACAATGCAAACAAATAATATTCTAAAGGCAATACCTCACAAAAATAACAAATAAAAAAGACAAAAAAATTAAAATACATTTTAGCATTCTGACGAAAGACTATGTAAGCAAAATAAAGAACTAATTCAAATCATAACGAACAATGCTTATCTCATACCTTAATTAAAATCGCTAAATTGTTTCAATATTGAAATAATAAAATCAAAATATCAAATATTATATTAATATCGGAATTATTTGTTGCTCCTACCATTAACAAATAAAAACAAACAATGCTTATCACATACCTTGATTAAAATCCCTAAATTATTACAATATGGAAATAAAATCAAAATATCTAAAATTATTTCACTGTATAAAATATTAATAACGTAATTATTTGTTGCTTCTACCCTTAACAAATAAACAATCCAGAACGAAAATATTAACCTGAAACCTACTATCAAAAGAATGTTTATTCATACAAAACTGTATATAAACAGTCAGTATGAACCTGAACATCCATTTTAAATTTCAGTAATCATTAAATAATAAAATTTAATCTAAAATAAAGCCATTAAAATAAAACCATAAAGCGTAATGACAGTTCCACCACTCGAAGCTCCCGCGCGAAATACTGGCAAAGGGGTCTCCAAAAGTTTAATAAAGGAACAAACGCTCCCTATTCGCTGGAGGAAAACGTTAGCGAAACCGTGACGTCACGGATGAATCTACTGCTCTGGATCATCAGATGGCGGGGTTACCATATTGGCATCCTTTATTGCGCCAAAAAAAGTCTCCAAAAATAAAGTGCGCCAAAGGGACCATACTAAAGCTGTACCGGAACTTACATCAAAGTGGTCTTCACAAACGTAACGAGTTGAACAAGATGACAGCATATCATCTCTTTTCATTACACGGCACCAACGGTTTCTTTCGGCGCTTTTTTTTGGAACTGAAATAAATACCTTTTCAGGCGTTGAAACACTACTACTAGTGCATTTAGGTACAATGCAATACTTGTAAGACATCTTTAGGAAGGTCTATTGCAAAATAAATGGTTAATGAAAGTAAAATATGTATTTAAAGAAGAGCTATTTCAAATGTCACATTCAAGAGCAATGGTAAACAGAAACAGGGTTGCCAGATCAAAATTCATGAAAATAGCCAAATGGCTTCTGAAAATTAGCCAAAAATAGCCAAACTGGCGATTGCAGCGTCATCTTTAGGATTTTTAATTAAACTTTGCAGAATTTGAAATTGGAATAGAGTATGGACATGTTTTCTTACATAAGGACGGGGGCGACATTCTTCCAAAATCTTTTAAAATATTTGTTCAAAAAATCAAAGAGAACCTTCTATTTTCTGCTCTTGAATTCCGTACATGTTCAGCCGTTAAAGAAAAGCAAAATCGGTCATAAGCAGTGGCGGTTCCAGGGGGGGGGCACGGGGTTCATGACCCCCCCCCCAAATGCTCTTCGACTAAGGGGCCTAGATTAACCATCCCCCCCTTAAAAAATGAGGGCCCAAATCGAGCTCGGACAAGGGCCCAAAATAGAGGCCTAGATTAACCATCTCCCCCCCCCCAAAAAAAGAGGGCCCAAGTCGAGCTTGGACAAGGGACCAAAATTCAGAAAGGCCTTGATCATGTGCATACATACCACACTGTGCTGCTGAAAGAGAATTTCTCTTTAGAAGACCATTGGTCTTACTAGTTTATTTTATAATAATACTAAAGTATGCACACAATATTCTATGTACTCAGACGTTCCTCCTTGGCAGAAAAATATGCAGCCGTTTTGTAAATATGTGCGCTAATCCATATCCATGGAGAGCAAGGGAAGGGGGAGTCACAACGAGCCTGATTAAGGTAAAGGTTGAAGGGGTAGTTGCCCCAAACCCATAGTAAAAGAAAACTCAAAATCAAAAAATGGTTTATAGAAAAATGTGTGAATTGTGTGTGCGTAATTTATTACACTCGTATTCGAACCCCCCTCCCCCTTTCAAAAAGCCTTCCTCGTCTTGAAAAGCAGTCTAAGGAGCACCTATGTTTGTAAATAATTAATTTATGGAATCCAAATCTACCGTAACTGCTACAAGATCATAAAAATTATAGAGGAGGAAAGGGGGGGTCACGAGGGAAGGGATCATACCTAAACAGGGCCGGATTACCCATTGAGTATGCTTCCGCTTAGGGGCTATGGGCTCCTAGGCGGCCTGCGTTACAATTTAGAAGAATAAAATTATAATCAAACGTCATAAAAGCTATTTTAGTGTTAATATTTTTTACAGCATTTGTAACTCCGAGAAAATAATTCTGATTAATTAGCTACTTTGTACACAATAAAAAATTTCCGGCATTGTTAGCCACTACACTTCTTAATTGAAGTTTGAATGAATATGTGCTAGAAAGTTTGAAGCTGACTAATTAGCTTGAAGTTTTATGTGCACATTTCAGTTATGTGCACATTTCAGTGATGTCCTGCATTAGACAGATCATTGTGATATATTTTGAAATTCAGTAAAGTAATGAGAATTTTTAGCACTACGTCTACTCGAAACTCGAAAGGGCTATGGTAATCATAAGAAGGCTTTTAAATAAAAAAACCTTCGTAACCCTGTCATCACACTCCATGACTATAAGCTTTTAATTATGAAATTTGTTCCATAGAAGAAATTGTTTTTCCCTTTGAAAATATCTGGAAGCAAGCAGTTCTGTAAAATTTAAATATGGGATGATACACTACACATTAGCGGCAAAAACCCTGTGTTCTGTAAAACAATTTTCTCTCCGAAAACTTATGCATCCTTTCAGTGTCCAAAAAAATTCTAAGGGAAATCGCATTTTCAACTAAGCGCTAAGCAGGTGTTTTCCATTGACGAAACACCAATCCATTAATTAGTAGTGGCATATTTTTTTAAGTTTAAAGATGGGTATAGTGAGGGGGTCAAGAACCATTATAAATTCTTAGCGATGCCTGTTCCTGGCATGAAAGCTATTAGTTTACCAGGGAGTTGCCGACACCCCCAAAAGCCATTTTTCAGTTCCATTATGTGTTTCACAAATGAACAGCATGTGGATTTGTTTTGGAAAAGCAAACACTTCTTGCATCTGCTTTCTGGTGTAGAACTCTCGTTGGGACTCCAGAGGTAGCAGACATAAACTATTGTTCCATTTTAAACCCGGACAAAGTAAAAGGTTTAGTGTCGCCAATTTCGGTATTTCGGATACAAGGAACTAAACTTGAAACATATGCGAAGATTGATTGGGGAGAAACGGGACAAACAAGTCTGCATCTGCAAGACTCGAAAGTTGTAAGAAAACGCCAATCCGATGATTTAAAGCGAGCAGCTCCACCCACAGTGGACAATGGACAAGGAGAAAAGTGGAAAGGGGAAAAACAATATAGCCCTCCGTATATATATATATATATATATATATATATATATATATATATATAATATCTTACTTACGTAAAGTGAAATCCCAAGATAATCCATTGATAAAGTGAAAAAAATATAAAAATATAAAAAAATAAAAAAGTAGATAGCACATGGTGCCAATTAACGAGCTTATACCGGATAAGTGTTTAAATATAGCCTTTTAAGGCAATGAAAGTGTGGATAAATTGGATATAAAGTGCCAAATTAGAACTGGTGGGCTTTTTAAGCCTAATCACATGTAACCGCAAATAGACGGAAACTGGAATGGATATTGAAATGGTGTGCTCTATCATCAGGCGCCACCGCACACACATTTCAATTGAATCGAAAAAAACAATAATAGCTAGGTTTCTGCAAGTTACCTGACCAAAATTAGGGTCCTTTTGTAACTTGGGGGCGCGACCGTAGCTATTAGAAATAAACAACGAGGAAGTGGACCGACAAGAAGATCAAAGCTCAGTAATGGAGGCAGTATTAGTGCATGTTGCCATCAGAGAAGACTTAATGCCATCAATAGACAAGTAATGCCATGAGTGTGAAAAAAAATGATATATTAATAATACTTTGGAAATATGGAAAGGAAAGGGATAAATAAAGAGTAATAATTAAATGAATAAATAAAAAGAATAAAAATGGTAATAATTAAATGAATAAATAATAAAATAAATATAACACTAGTATAGCTAGCCTATGTTTAACGTAGTACTAGCTGCAGTAGCTAAGAAGTACTTAGTTGAGGTTGTGGAAAAGGAGAAAAACTGTAGAAATAATTTTAACAGTAATGATATTGATACTAATTATACACATTTATTACTTGCTATTTATGCTAATATAATTGTAAAATATTTAGGTAGAACAATACTCTGTATGGCTTCATTGGTTACAGACTCACATAAAAAAGGAAAAAGTACCAGTAATCAACTATTCATAATTATAGATGTTTTTTTTTATATATATAAAATATATTGATATATATTTTTATGATTTTTTTTTAAATATAGAAAGAATCAACAACCAACCCCATCCTCACCAACCAATATTCTGATTAGGACATACAGTATTTTTGATTACATAGAGGATATAAAATGGAAGTTAGAAATTTACTGGATAATTATATTTTATAGCAGTGTTATATAGGTCAGTTAAGTTACTGGCCTTAAAACTATTGGTACATAGAGACTCTATTCTATACTTATGATTAGAGATAATATTTCTAAACACAGAAGTGTGCATACATGAAGTGAAATGAGTGAAAGTATTAACCTGAAAATTAAAGTCATTTCTTTTATTATATATATTAAAGTATAGACTCTTATTATCATTAATTCTAATTTTTAAATATAGTTCTCCTGTCAATAGTCAATTTCATACTCAAATAGACTTTATAAAGCAGCATTTCATAATTACTTATGTAGATAAATCATCCAATAATTATGCTTTAATTTGTAAACAGTTATATCATAGCTTGTTAGCCTCTACAATTGTAAATAACAGTATCTATTCCTCTACTAATTTGTCTACTGTAGTTTGTAACAAAAAAATTCTGGCTTATTCTATAAACTTCTCAACCTACAACATATTAATCTAAACTATCCTTATATTGTACTAATCCCTAAATTTCATAAATCGCCTTTAAAGTTTCGAACTGTTACAATAGGATGTAATACATATAGCAATGCAGCAAGTAAACTTCTATTAAAGATACTGTCTGTTATGCATGAGTATTATATAAAACGTAATGATTACTCTATCTCTATAGGAAATAGTTATGATCTACGCAATACAATATGTACTATTAGTAATATTACCTCTTTATATACCTATGATTTTAAAGATCTATTTAACAATATTTCTCTTGACGACCTTTACAATGTAATTAATGAATTATTTGAAACTTGTGTTAACAATATTCAGCTCCCTTCCCATGTTGATGTAACTTATTTCAGTTGTCTTTCTAAATTTATTATCTATAATAATTTTATTCTACATAACAATAAAATATATCTACAAAATCATGTTATACCACAAGGTGGTTCAGCATCTAGTTACCTTGCAGATCTTTACTTATATTACTATGAAAAAGAATATACTAATACACACATCATTCTTAAACGATATATAGATGATATCTTACTTATAAACACTAATAATAATAATAACATTATCTTCCCCATAAAATATCCATCTGCTCTGGAATTAATTAAAAATGATATGCTTAACAATTCTGTTAGTCTTCTAGATCTAAGTATCTCCATCACTCCTAGAAATAGCCTTAGTTTCAATATCTATGATAAGCGTAAAGATTTTAGCTTTAAAGTAAATAGCTTTACTCATTTTTCCTTCTGCTTACATAAATCTGTATTTCGCAATATCATCTATAATCACTGCTGTAGAATCAAGTTTCTATGTTCTGAAGATTTTAAAGTCTCAAATTTTAAATCTCTATTTCTGTCAGCTAGACAATACAACTATCCCACTAAGTTCCTAAAATCTATTATATACAATTCTTGATAATGATGTGTCTAGTGTCTTTGTTAATTTACTGGAGGTTGGGTGGGGTTTTGGTTTTAAGGTTGTAATTGGATGGTTGGGTCGGGCGGAGGAAGATTTTCTCATTTAAAAAAAAAAAGAGTAATATGTTTAAAAACAATTTGGATGTGTATATGCATGCATATATATATCTGGAGGGATTAAAAAAAAAAAAAAAAAGAAAAAAAAAAAAAAAAGAAAAAAAAAAAACGGGGTTCCTATATTGTGATTATTCTGTCCTAAACATTATTTTTTTATTTTTTTCTTATTTACTAGATTAATCTTCTGTCATACAATAACTTATTATACATACTATGTCAATAATAATAATCATTATATTTTTTAAACAATATGTTATATTTAATTTTGCTATACTATTTATTTTATTCAATCATTTTAATTTATTATTATTCAATATATATTTATTATATTAATATACCTGGATATTCTTAAAATTTAATAATATTACCTTTTAGTATTTGGCAACTCCTATACTTTCTTCTTTCCACTTTTACACTTTTATTTAGTGGCAACACCATTTTTCACTTATTACAATTCTTAGCATTGGCAACACATATCACTTGTTCAAATGAGATTTCCATGTGCTCAAGGTCTGGCATGTAAAATTATAATTCCTATTTCTAATTTTTGCTATCTTTTTTATTTCTTCTTTCCTTTATATAGTAGGGTAGGGCCCAGATGTGTGGAGTTAATATCTCTTCTGATATGCCACACAACCGAAACCCTACTATTTGGTTTGCTCTAAATTATAATCCACTGTTTGTGGCCCCTGACGATGGTGACAGTGGTTATAATTTCCGTTCCATTATATTATCATAATAATTCTTGCACTTTATTTGGCTTCAAAATCTGGTTTCTAATTCTTGCTAATAGCTGTTATATTTTTATGCGAGATATGTCTTATTTGTAGTATGTTTTGTGTTTTATTTATTAGTTATATATATATATATATATATATATATATATATATATATATATATATATATATATATATATAAAATCACATAATCAAAACAATAATAGACTAACTTTATTTAGGACTGAGTTTCTATGTATTTTTTCAAAATTGTTTTAGTTTTTCATTATCCATAGTTTAGTATGAAAA
>JAWZYV010002673.1:0-15296 GCA_038373885.1 Cheiracanthium punctorium | reverse complement strand
CAGCGTTGGACATCCTTCTTCAATGCCCGGTTTGTTGTGGTCTTGTTGACATAGGTCGTTGACTGGAAAATTACCCCAAAGAAAGAAATCCAATGGTGCTATAAATCACATGATCTTTCTCATCATTCGTCATCAAAATTATCATGAATCAAACTTTCATTATTTTTTAAATGTCGTTCTTTCGTATAGTGGTGCATTTTAACTAACCCTAAACTGATAGCTGCGAAACTGTTTTTCTTTTTTGGTTGCCAATGCTTGGGTCCGCACCATGCACGTTTGAGAAATTGCATACTATGAATTTAAGTTGTTTTGGGCACATATAGATATAGAAGTATTTTAAATATTAAGTTTAAATACTAAATATGTAATTACATTGCAATGAAGAACATTAAAGGATTTTTATGTACACGAATAATATTTATTTTCACCAATAATAAATAACTATACACATACTACATAAATGAACTTCTTTAAAGTATAAATGAAAAGAATTGCAAAACTTAACTTATATATCTTAAACTCAGTGAGATATTTTTTTGTATAATGAATCTTACAAGGAGAGGCTCAAATTAGTTTTGGAGGCTCACGGATTTTGACCAAATGCCGATATAATAAATAAAAACTTTGTGAAAAAAACACACATAAAAGGTTACTTATAAGACGTAACGATCGTTTCGACCAAAAATTCTTTCGGTCTTCACCAGACAAGCCCTTATAAGTAACCTTTATGTATGTTTTTCTCACAAGTTTTTATTTATTTTATCATTTACTCGTAACACCAGTATTTTGAGTGTTTTTTTCAAAATGCTGATATGTTTTAGAGGGCCCAAAGTGGAGTAAAATGGCACAGAATTAGCCGCCAACTCTTTGAGTCTTTTCGAGAAAATGACATTTAAATTTTTGATATAAATTTTTTTTAAGAATTTAATTTTTTAATAAATAAAAATTTGTTGAAAAATACAAAATTCTTGGCCCCTTGAAATGGGTGGGCCCAGGGCAAATGTCCTGGTTGCCTTACCGGTAAAGAGGCTCTGGCCAACACTAAATTAATTAATTTTCTATTTAATTCAAATCTTGTCTAAATTTTGTAACGCCCTTTATTTGTTCTTCTCGAATAATTTCAGTTGCCGTTACTAATATAATTGCAGCGTAGGTCATGGTATTATTCAAAAGTCTCTCTTTGACAAAAAATTTAGTTCAGTGCAATAGTTCCAGCGCACACCGAATGAAAAAAAAAAATAAGCTTACCTCATTACGACTGTTGCCTGTTATAACTCCGATATTTGCGCACCATATGCTAACTACACACTTTTATTTGCCGAGGACTGCTTCCCATTTCACGATGAAGCAATATCTTCCTTTCTTCCTGGTGAATCCTGCAAAACCACCTGAAAATTTCCAAAGATAAAACTTTATTTGGATTTTTCTTTTCTTTTGTCTTTTTTTTTTCTTTTAAAAAATTAGTCACCCACTTTCAGCGGACAGGTGGGATTTATTTTGCCTTCCTTTTATTATTTCCTTTTTTATTCCTTTTTAAACTTTGTGCATTACCTGATAACAGTTGTATGTTACGCCCGATAACATTATCAACAAGCAGGGGCGTAGCCAGAAATTTTTCATGGGGGGGGGATTACGACTACTACAACTCATATATATGTATACGTGAGTGTGATAATGTAGTGAAGAATATACATTTTGTATGGCAAAAAATTCCTCATGGGGGTTTATGACCCCCTAACCCCCCCCCTTGGCTACGCCCCTGTAGTGAACTAAGTATGCATGTGTGCATATATATATAAACTAGCAACATGGCCCGGCGTTGTCCGTGCAATGGAAGAGAAATGCGCATTTACCTTATAGATTGTAAAGGGAAGGAATGTGAATCCTCCCGCTGCAACGAAAAAAAAAAAAAAACGAACACGGCATCTGATAGAATACAGAGGTTGCCAGTAATTGGACGTTTCTAAGCTGCAATGTGAATCCTTCCGCTGCAATAATTAAAAAAAAAAGACATGGGATTTCCCGCTGCAAAAAGAAAAATCTGGAGTGACTCCACTCGACTTTCCGAACACTTACGATTAAGATCATTACCAAGCACTTAAATAAATTTTAATCGATGAATAATTCAAACATATATACCAAATTGAAACACAATCGAATGCACCGTTTAAACGCTTGCGCACTTTCAAGAATTTCTCCCCATATGCCATTATGCCATAACATAAAAGAAAGTTTTGTCGTAGCCCTTTAGGAGAACTATAAGTCCTATGCACACCAAAATCAATACCGGTCTTAGGATGGTGGTTTATTTATAACATGTATACCGAATTTGAGCTCAATCGAATGTATCGTTTAAACGCTAGCGCACTTTCAAGAAATTCCCCCCATAGGCCATAATGTAAAAGAAATCTTTGTCATAGCCCTGTAGAAAAACTATAAGTCCTATACACACCCAAATCAATACCGGTCTTGCGACGGTGGTTTATGACATGTATATCCAATTTGAGCTCAATCGAATGCTCCGTTCAGGAGCTATCGTGTTCACTCACATACACACAAACACACATACACACACACACACACATACATACATACATCTCGTAAAAATAGCATAAATGGATTCAGAAGCCCTCAAAACGTGTAAAAACACCAAAATCTCGAAGTCGAATTTTTTCATGATTACAATACTTTCCTTACATGATACATGTTCGGAAAGTAAAAAAGAACAAAGCACCTGATAGCGTAGAATCTATCGGGAACTGGACGTGGCTAGGCTTCTCCTCTTCTACCTGTGTGTATTCTAACAGTCATTTATGGTTAATACCTACGCAACTACTAAAAACAAATACAGCACAGTCGTCGATATGAGATTGTAAAGGGAAAGAATGTGAATCCTCCGGCTGCAACGATAATAAAAAGGACATAGGACTTCCCGCTGAATCGAGAAAAACAATGAATATGGCATCTGTTAGCTTACAGAAGCTACCCGAAATTGGACGTGGGTAGGCTTCTTCCCTTCTACCTATCTGAGTTCTGATATGTAGTCTTTTATCAAAATTACCAACGCACCAACGGAAAACAAATAAAGAGTTTCCAGTCATCAATATAAAAACCAATCTGCCTGAATTTCGCGAAGAGGGGGGGGGGATTGGATTAGCACGGTCGACGACCCATCTCTCTTTCAAACTCCACCTCTCTTCACCCCCCCCCCTTCTGTCTCTCTTTTGCTCTGCTTATGAGAAGACCGACCTTGAAAATGAAAAACCGAGTGGGGGAATTTACCTTCGTTCCGGAACTTGCATTCTGGAGAGAATTTTAATATGATCTTTCCAGAAAAAAAATCTAATAAACATTTCCGCACGGTTCGAAATTTAAAAGAGGGAGAAATAAATGTTCAATCAGCGGTAAAAAGATGGAAAATTTTTGCCCATTAGGTTTTTCGATGCGACAGTTTAAAAATAGCATATTTTTAAAAGCAGTACATTTTCTTCGAAACAGGATTTCCTTTAAAAAATTACCAAAAATCGGCAAATATAAGTACGATTTTGTAACAAATTGTATTTGAAAAAGAATACTGTAGTTTCCGATGATATAAAAAATATAGTATTCGGACAGAAATTTAGCTCGCGATAACGTAAAATGCGAGAAAAATGGCCAAAAACCTTACAAAACATAAAATAACTCAAAATCTATTAATCCGATTAATTTCATTTTTACGGCATTAGCTTTCTCTTGTCCTATTTAGTCAGCGTGCCAAATTTGGTCCAGATCCGTCGAAATGTCTGGACGTGTATAGCGAACAAACAAACAAACAAACTCTTCTCTTTTATATATATAGAGATATATACAACCCGCATGCCGCTCTCCCAATTTGGGATTTGTGAGTTTCCGGGGTAATAGAGCAATGAATATGTTATGTTTATTTTATTTATTTATTTATTTATTTATTTGAGTGCTATTTCGTTCACTGCGGGTTTTTCTTAGGCACGTGGACATTTTTTTGTAATTTTCCGTGGATAGAACTTGTGGACATAAATTGCGGACAATTTCTAGACATGATATCTGCATACGTCTCTTGGCTTGCGTTTTCTCGACACATTTACGCCTTTGCTGTTGACCTGAAAACTGCGTCTCTGGGATTTGCCCGCCCACCGCAGGACTTTATATTTTTGAAGTTTATATATGTGTTGATATGTTAAAATAAAATGTAAATGCCACTTTACGATGTCTGCTCCTTTACTTCAAACATAGATTAAACTGGCTTTTATCACGGCTTTGTTTTGAGGCAAAGAACCTGGGGGTGGTAGTCTGCCCCCATGTAAGAGCACATAAGATTTCTCGGACTCCCCCTCCCCCTTCTTACTTAAGATTTTTTCTGGTTTTAGAAAAAGGATCAATTGCACAAGATTTTGAAAACTTAATATGCTATACAAATTTTCAAAATAAAAATATGTAAAAATAAAATTGTACATTAAAAAAAGAAAAAAATAGATCTCAGAGTTGTTTTTTTCCCAACGCTTAGATCTCAAAAACCACTCAATGTTAGAAATCATGCATTTCGGCTTATAAAATATTACGTAAGAATAGATTTTACACCGCCCGGTCCCCCGAGATAAGGAACATGTAGAGATTTTGTGAACACCCCTCCCCCCTTGGGACCCTTACGTAATTAATGAATGGCCCACTATCTGCAAAAGATGTGGAGTAGCATGTTCAGGGTAGTTTTTAAAGGGTTCTAACATGCATTCACGTTACCTCTAGAGAAAACCGACCAAAACGCCATATCGTTCGATCGACGGCCTAGCGGCCGGTCCCCGAACGCGGGACCTTCTCACTTCAACCGTCTTCCATGTTCAGTGGTTTATTCACTCGGCCATGGTGGGGCCTCATATTCAAGTTGAGGTAACGTCCTTTTTTTGATTGCTACAAGTAAACTGACAAAAAAAATATTAAATATACAATCAACTCCGATTATAGTGAGCCCCCAGAGACCATCAAATTTCGTTCACTATATCCGAAGTTCACTAAAAACAAAGTATCCCCATGGTATACAAAGAAACTGTATGTGAATCAGTATTAATGATTTGCGTTAACTATAGCCGAAAGTTCACTATATCCGGAGTTGACTGTATATCAGTAAGATCAATAGTTATACTCTTTGTCTGATATGTAATTTTAATTATGGAACTTACATTTGAACTTCGTGTTCTGTTTTATGCCGTTTCGATTTTGCATTCACCTGCGTTCTGTAAAAATTAATTAAAGTATTGCATGTGCCAACTTTTTTGATTTCTCTCTTCTATTATATTAAATTGCGTTTTTATTGAAGGCAGGAGGCCCAAAACGTTCTTTTCACATATTTTTCTCTTCAAAGAAAAATATATAATATCTACTTAATATAATATGCTTACCAAAATCGAGAGATATTTATACGCTGCGACGCAACAGCTAGATATAAACATTGGCGTTATAACAATAACGCCTGTGCATAAATCCAAATGAACAGTTGAATGACATCAGATGCAGTAAGCATATTCGTTACTTGCCACGCAGTAGCTAGATTACAAAATAACAATAATCCCTCTATTCTAAAAAAAATAAATAAATAAATAACGGCGGCTGTCGCCGTCGTTGCCGCCGCTGTCAAGAGCTTGTTGGGCTATCTTCTCCTAAACAGTGGGAATTTGTATTTCAAGAAACATGTTCACGGATTCGGAAAATCCCGAGGATCCTGATAAGCTGACTTAAAATGTATTATTTATTTTACGTGTATTTTAAATGTATTATTTATTTTACGTGTATTTTAAATGTATTATTTATTTTACGTAAATTTTGAATACTAAGAACATATTTTAATAACATTTGTAAAATGCATTAAAAAGCATACATGAAATATTAAAAAAAAATCACAAAATCTAAAGTTGTAATTTATTTATCACTATGTTTATTTTAAAGAATTGCGGATGAGATTTTTCTATCTATTCAAAAAAAAAAAAAAAGAAAAAAAAAAAAAAAAAAAGTAAAGGCCGCTGGCGCCGCTGCTGGCACTTTTAATAGCTTGTTTGCCTATCTTCTCCTAAACTGTGGGGAATTTCGAGAAACATGTCCACGGATTTAGAAAATTCCGAGGAACCTGATAAGCTGATTTAAATTTCGAAAATCGAATTATTTTAGAAGATATTAATAAAAAACTGAAAAAATAAAACATAATGGTTGCCAGATTTGGCTTAAAATCATTCATTCCTTTGCAACAAAGCAATTAAAAGTATGTAGAATTGCGTGAAATTGACAAATATGAAATAGAATTACACCCATTTTACACCAAATAGCATTATTTGGTGTAACCAACACCATTATAGCAGTTATAGTAAGTACACTTTGTATATTTGCCATCCGGCGAGATGATATAATTCGCGGTGCTAAATACGCCAATGTGCAAAGGATTATGTATATGAAAATATGGATAACGGGAACCTTGCATGAGCAATAATTATAGGTTGTGAGCATGTGTAAATCGCCAAATAATGAAAAGTCGCCATTGGTGGCAAGCTATCCTAGCTGTTCCGTAGTTTTTATCAAAGAAAACATACGAAGTATTGTTTTCTTACAGCTAATTATTAACAATGCATATACGCAAGTCGCCAAATTATGAAAAATCGCCATAATTGGCTAATATGCAAGGTGTTCCATGGGTTTCACATAATTAAAAATAGTGCGAAGTTTAAATTTTGATGTTCCAAGCAACATGCAAAGAACCAAGCAATGTGAACGAATAAGCCTTATTAGGGGCCGAATGCCTCATACGAACAGCGAGCGTAGTGAGTCTAGGGGCCTTGGTCCCTAGTGGATACAAAAAAAATGCAACATCTTTTAGACTTTTTCACAGCTTTAAAATATCGAATTTACAATCCTTGGCGCATTTATCGCCCATTTAAAAGATGTCACCATGCAGTGGGATAAAGCGCATTTTAGCCATTTCCTGTTTCTTTCTTATTATTGTAACGAGGGATACGTATTAAATAATGCAACCATATAAAAACAGAAACATCAGGTTGCTAACTTTGGCACAATACTGGTGTTATTCGAAGCCGTGGAGCTCATGAATGGAAGGCACCACACTAAATACTAATTTGAGGATGTCAGCAGTTGCGCATTTAAGAAGTATTTCTGTGGGAATTTGTACAACATGTTTCACAACGTATCACCTATACAGTACCTTTTTTTAATCATTTTATGTATGGAAATGTCACCGATTATGTCTTTTTGTACATTTTGAATGTCAGTACTTGGCCACCAGTACTTGGCATGGCCACTACCGGATTTTATGATGCCACCCGAAATTTGTAGTAACCCTAACCTAAATAAATTGAATTGTAAATACAGTTAAAACAAAGAAACTTTATTTTCGTTGAAATGAGTCCAATGATTGGGCCAAAATTGCACTAATCATAAAGAACAGTAAGGTATAGGGTTGCGAAGCTGGCCGCTTTGGAGGGTAGTACATAAAATTGTAGCTTCAAAGTTGACACACGAGCACCCGAGTTTCAACTTTAACATTTAGCAGTGGTATTTCTGAATGGTTAAAACTAACCAGGCCTTGAAGATTTAGGGTTACTTATATCGTCTCTCCCGTATCAAAATTCATGTACAAAATCATGAATTCTTATACGCAAGCCAACCTAAGTCAAAAATATTTACATTTTCAGGATGTTTTTACGACTATACCTTATGATATTTGCTTGGACTGAATCTAGGCTAAAACAATCGTGATTTGATTTTTAAAAATACTGTTTTTTATGCATGAGATAAATTAAAAATTGAATTCTTCAGTAAGCAGTAAGAAACTTCAGGTGAAGAAAAGAGACATCATATTTAAAAAAAAAGTAGGAAAACAGTGACTTAAGCAATCTAGTTGCCTCATATAAAATATTAGGTTCCAAACCGAGAAAAACTTTTTCATTTTCTTAACTAGTAATTAACTATTTTAATTTTAAAGTCTCTGAACTTGAAGACCTCGGGCATTTGTTCCTCTGGCTTTTAAGACCATTGACTCTTTTTCTGCTTTAGAATATTTTTCTTTTAATATTCTTATTTTACAATAATATATGCTTACTTCTTTTATTTCAATATCAGACGATAAATATTTTATTTTTTAAAAAAGTATTAATTTCCATATTTCTGCGAAATTTCTTTCCAGAACTGCGTATAATATTACTTGCATTTTTTCTGTGTACTTTCTTAAAACGTACCCTTAGGCCTCTTTCCTGTATACTAAAAGAATTTAATGACATAAAAATATAAAAAAAATCCCAGATATTTTTTGGTCTCTAGCATTACTTCTCTGTTATCAAGAGTCTGGTAGTTTATTTATCTTATCTGTGCAGTAATAGCATGTTTTGTGTGAAATAGTATTGTCGTTTTATAAAGACTTCTATGTCATCAGTGCCGTATAAAGCAGATTTCGTCTTTTTCTGTGCATCTAACGCAAATTTATTCTGAAGACCTTGTTTTGTATTTCAATCAAAATAGTTAAGCTCTGATATTTCGGATGTTTTATTCATTCACACGGGCTATATAGAATTCCTCTCAACCAAAGAAAGGAGTAACTTAGCAATTTTTCAATCGTTTTCAGACTTCGATGAATTTAAGCAATACTTTTGTTTTGCTAGCAGTTTCGATGTTTATTTTACGCTATTTCTAGAATATTTTTCAAATTTTTCTATACTCTTTGATTTTAAAATTCGCAATTTTATAAACTTGTGTAGCGGCTTTAGAAGCAGCAAATTCTAAATTTGTGGCTAAGACAAAGTTGCACGAGGACTATTTGCCCCAGGTTGTAGATGACTTTGGGTGGAGGACTTTTTAAGTATTGGAACCTCTTTCTGGCCCCACCATGGGCGAGTTGATAAGAAACTGGACATGGTAGACGGCCGAAGTGTGAAGGTCCCGCGTTCAGGCCTATCGCGTGGATGTCAATAAAATGGTTTGGAGTTTTGGTCGGTTTTCTCTAGATGTAACCTGGATACGCGTTTTATCCCCTCGAAAAGTCTTTCGAATACCCCCCCTCCCCCGCCCCCCGTAGTCAGATGTCCTTCGTGTGGGTTTGCCATAGAACACAACTCTGACGTGTATATTTACGTTACATCTGAAGGAAAACATCCAAAACAGCAGACCGTTAGATAGACAGCTGCACGAGAGGCCAAAACCCTGGGACTGCGCACTTCAATCATCTCCCAATGTTCAGTGTCGTATCAACTTGGCCATTGGTTTGAGCAAATCCGTCAAAGTAATTGAATCACTACACGAAGTCTAAATAATTTCATCACTTGATAAGTTTTTGATCATTTACTGAATAATATAGGGCATTTCATTCGTTGAATTTACCGGTTTTTCCACGTAAAGATCAAGTAAAAGGACATTTTCAAACTGTTATTATTATTTTCTTTAATCATTCCAAGCGCATCTCCAGGAATTCGTATCAAACTTATATTTACCCGTTATGCTGATAGGATGCTGGTTAATAGATCAGTTTTAATTAGAATGATCTTGTATTATTATCGGAAAGAAGAACGTAAATGTATATAGGTTCGTATCTTTACAAAATTTTAATGAATTAACTAATACTCATCTGTGTCAAAATATTTAAAATGCCTGATAAAAATTAGAAATTCCGCAATTTTTTAGCACTAGAGTGTTCTTAAATTTCAAATCTCAAACAATTTTGGTTTCTATGGCTTTTCAAAATACAGTAAAAAATCCAGAATTAAAAAGACAAAAAGGGACTGACACATGGATTATGGCACATTTTCCCACATAATGAAGCAGAAGAGACAAAAAGTGCCAACCCATGGACTATGATGCACTTTCCAACATTATGGAACAAGGAAAACAAACAGGACCGACGCATAGATTATGTTAAACTTTCTAACAGAATAGAAGAAGAAAGGCAAACAGGACCTACACATGGAATATGATACGGTTTTAATGTATATAGCACCTTAGTACTTTCATATTTGAAATACTTTAGTGTGCATTTAAAATATAAAAGTGCTTCAGATTTTTTTTTTTTTAATGTATGGCCAATCATAAAACGTATGGCATCAAAAGTAACTGTATGTAAGTAAATAAGTAGTAAGCGTAGCATCAAAAGAAAAATTTTTCTGGTCGAAAGTAGTGACACACTTTCCAACATATTGAAGCAAAAGAGATAAATAATGCCGACGCATGGACTATGATATACTTTACAACGTTATGGAACAAGGTAAACAAACAGGACCGACGCATAGATTATGGTACACTTTCTAACAGAATAGAAGAAGAAAGACAAACAGAACCTACACATGGAATATGATACGGTTTTGATATATATAGCACCTTAGTACTTTCATATTTGAAATACTTTAGTGTGCATTTAAAATACGAAAGTGCTTCAGATCTTTTTTTAAATGCATGGCCAATCATAAAACTTATGGCATCAAAAGTAACTGTACGAAGTAAGTAGTAAGTGTAGCATCAGATGAAAACTTTTTCTGGTCGAAAGTAGTGACGTACTTTCCAACGTAATGAAGCAAAAGAGACAAATAATGCCGACGCATGGACTATGATACACTTTCCAACATTATGAAAGAAGAAAACAAGAGAACCAAATAGGGCGTACGCATGGATTTTGATACGCTTTTCAACATTATAAAGCTACGGACAAATAGAGCCGAAATATGGATTGTGATATACTTTACAGCATAAATAAACAAGAAAGACGAATAGGGCAACGCATGGATTATGTCAAACATTACACACTTTTTTAACCCTCTGAACATCTGAGATCTAAAACTACGTTCAGTGAACTCCAGGAACACACGATCATTGTGCTACCCAGTATATATTTGCCTCTAACTATTTATTAATTTTAAGTTTGAAATATTGTTACGAATTTTCGGGGCAACCCGCTGCTCTGGGGCTTAAAATGGTTTAAAATTCGTATTCTACGCTTCAAATAGATAAATTTTGCTTTTTGTTGCATCAAAATCGGCCAATTAGAACCGGAGATACGGAGGTTTCGCTTTCCCATATGTTTTTCTATGGGCTTCTAGAAATCTCGAGAAATATTAGTCCTAGAGCTTAGATCTCTTCACTTTTGAGGACTTATTTTTGGCGCCAAATTTGGCGATATTTCGCCAAAAGTCGCCAAGCTTGGCGACTTTTTGGTCATTTGGCGGGATTTTCCCAATGGGGCCTGGAAGCTGTTTTTCCTGCATTAAAAACGCATAATAACCTAACATTTCTCTTCTATGACGTAATCAAAATTCACGCTTTATGTAGAACCCTCGAGAAATTGACTTTTCTGGAAACCTCTCGTTCCTTCTGCGTCGGCTATTTATAGAAGCGTGCGTTGCCCCGACAGTTCAGTGTTGATCAAGCTTTGAGAGAGTGAATACGCTTGCTTTGTGAAGGAGGCTGTGTTTCGCGCTGTTTGTGAAGCTTTGAATTTAAGTGCTGTGTGTAAATTCTTCATCGCTGAGTCTTGAGAGACTGTTAGTGTTATTTCTCGTATATTTTCGCTGAATTCTTGCCAGTGAAAGTGTTCTGTTTTGTGTGAGAAATACAGCATTTGTGAGAGCTTCTGATCTAAGCGAACTGTTAAAAGCACATTACTGCTAGATTGTGATTGTGAATTGTATACAGCTGATTGTTCTACGAAATTCTAGAAGCAATAAAGTTTGTGTTTCATCCTGACAAGTGACTTTTTACTTGAACTTTTTACACGAACTGGACTTTAGAACGACGAACCCCAGGAGTAGCAGAGTAATTCCGCAACAATATTTATTTAGACAAATATTTTTAGTTGTCATTCCTTTTTTCAGAGTTTAGCATTTTTGTATGGTTAACCCTTTAACGCGCAGTGTTCCCTCTCTGGGAACACCAAACTGCTGGCTGACAGCTGGCTGTGCCGCACATCAAGCTATCGTCAAAAAAAGGGTCTCTAGATCTGTGGCAAGCGATGAACGTTTCGATCGTCCGCCCTCTTGCCGGTAGTTAAGTCGAGCGATGGCAACGGCTGCCCTTTCTTCAGCATTGGGAAAGGGTTGCGCTTCAAAGGGTTAAAACATGCAAAACTCAGTCGCATCTTTTCCAAGAATAGGCTTTGGGCTAACGGGACATTGACTTCCGAACATTAAATGCCAGCAGAAAAGCAACTCACAGAAAGAGATTTCCACCAGAGAAATTTTGCAACGAACATTGCTTTTGTAACTCTTCAAAAACTATATCACATGTGTTATTTACTTTATTTTATTTGCTCATTTATTTTCGAAAAAAGCAGACTTACACTTTTGGCTCACGGAGTTAAAATCTGACACAATGTTTCAGAGATATATTCATATCAGTTGCAAACCTTTGGCATAAGCTCTTGACTAAGAAAAATGTACTAACACAAATAGAAATTTAAAGAAATTAAAGTTATGGTATATTTTGTTTGAATGTAACTGCGCACAGCTTTGTATTTGCTTAATTTTAAGATTTTAAGCACAAAGAGTTCATGGAATGTATCTTCATAATCTAAAACAGGAAATTCTTATTGAAAACAGCATTTATGAAAATAAGCAAGAGTTTATTCAGCCTTATGTTTACAATAAAAGAAATGCATGAGAATATTTTATAGCACCATCAAAATACATCAAATTTGCCAGTCTTCTGAATACACAATAACTTCAGCGTTTTATATCATTGAAAAACACCGCCTTTTATGTTACTTTTTACATTTATCCAGTTTACAGCATCCAGTAAGTATTATAAATATTTTATCGTTTCTCAATATATTGGGTTGGCAACAAAGTAATTGCGTTTTTCCGTATGTCAGTATTTCGCCTGGCCAAAACTACTGAAGTTAATTATGCGAAATTTGGCACGTACGTGAGTTCTTCAACATAGGTGCTAGATCAGAGAGCATTTTGCAAAATTCGTAGTCTTAGGGGGGGGGGGGGGGGGGTAAGGGTCCAAAAAGTTCTTTTTACATATCCCGCGTGATCTCAAATAAAAATAGAGATATCCGTGAAATTCTTTCTGTAAAATGCAGCAGTCACAAATACCTAAAAATTAATTTCAGGACATTTTTAATATTGTCCTCTAAGGAGGATAGAAGCGAAAAAAGGGGGAGGGTGGCCATCTTTTATGGAAGAAAAAAAATACTGCCAGTGAAATTCTTACTTTAAAATGTAACAAATATGAATCGTATGTTCAGGCACATCTTACCTGTAATTAAAAACTTGTTGAAAACTTATTTGCTTGAATTTTATACAAGAAAACGCAATTACTTTGTTGCCAACCCAATACTTTTGTTTATAAATAATGTTTCTTTAACAAAGTACTGTAAACAGACTACGCTTACGTATTTATTCTATAGTTCGTATACAATGTTTCTTATACAGATGTTTGACCGTTCTGCAGCTTGCTTCTTTCCGACTCTTTTCAAGGAGACATTCTTAAAGCAAATGTTTACTGAAATGCTTAATATTTTGTAAAATTGCAAAGAAAGAATTGATAGTTTGTATCACTGAAGTTTCTATTAATTCTTTTTAATTAATTTTTATTTATCCCATACACATAGACAAAATTACCAAACATATTCAAGCAATTTAAAGATTTGTCATTTTAAATTTTGATGTCTTAATGCTATTTTTAGTAAAGAGTGTTTGCAAAAGAATAATTCAACTCTAAATATCTATAGTTACAAAGCTACTGCAAAAGAATAATTCAACTCTAAATATCTATAGTTACTAAGCTAAAGAAGTTATAACTATTATCCGTGTAAAAAAAAAACCCTGTTAGTAAGATATCGGCTTTAGAATTCTATACCTTTTATATTTAACTTTGTAATTTATTTTACAGGGTATCCTAAAAGTGTTCCCATACACTAATGAGGTTATGTACAAAACTTCAGCCTTTCATCATAAAACGACTCGGAGATATATTTAAACAAGGATGATCGGTGGCTATGCATGATTTTGAATGGAAACGTTTTTTGCTTTAAGTGAAAAAAAATATTTTATTTCGTAAATTCTCTGTGACCCTCGTGACGTGTTTTTTTTTAATGCGAGAGCTATTGAAAAGTAGTTTAGGTCAGCATATAGTTATCTTCATACCTCTGACGCTTTTTAGGATATAATTCTCAAATTTCGTACATCACCTCAATAGCTCATGAGGCACATTTTACGAACTGGGAATTTTTGACGTAAAACTTCTTTAGTGGCGACTAGGGAGTAACTCAGATTCTTTTTCTGACGGAAGTAACGCTCAGTAAAGGAAGTGACGTGCGCGCTCCGAAAAAGAAGAAACTCTGAAAATCCTACCTTTTCGACCTGCTTTCGCCGTTCCCCGAATTCATCAATCTTTATTTATATATCATAAGCGTTTTGAAGGTACATCCAACATAATATTTTACATGTAATCCCAACCTCACAGGAGATTCTCGATAATCCTTATTTTTTGATGAATAATATACAATACATGGTTTTGGAAAATCACAAAGAAATGGAACTTGCCTGCAATCGAACCAGAACAAACAGTAGATGGAAACGTCAGTTTAAGAACACTTTTCCTGGATTCTAATCCAAAGACAGAACAAGAGGATGGAACTCAACAATTAAAGGGACAGTGGCTGCAAACGAACCTAAACAGCAGAGGGAAATTTTCGTTTAAGAACACTGTTGGAGGATCATACTTCGATCCCACGAAGGTAAATTTATAGGAGGGACACTTCTCTTAGAAAGTTGGATAACGCCGTAGTTGCAAACAGATGGCGCTACGCACACTGGGTAACTGCGCATCTTCTGCTTCTGCCCATCTCAGGTAGTTTATATTTCCATCAAAGCGAAGTAAATGGAGATCGTTGAATTAGCAGAACTTCAAAAAATTAAATACATAAACTTAAGAACGTATATATAGTAACTACTGGCTTGAGATGTGTTTTAATTACATAATTGTCTTAGAATACTATTTCGTAATGATTACAAGGCAATAGTTTCGAAGCGAAGTGATATTATTATTTGTCAAATGCCAGTTACACTGGCCGTTAGGCCATTAAACTCCTAAATATTATGTATGTCATGTCTGTTATTATTTTGCCCAAAAGCTGTATTTTAAGAAATGTTAATAAATTTAGAAGAATGTAGTTTGTGTGAACGCAATATTTATAATGATATATATAGTGTAATGATATATATATTTATATATAGTAATGATATATATATTTATAATGATATATATACAACTGTTTAAGAATACGGGTATGTAACACCACA
>JAWZYV010002672.1:0-14864 GCA_038373885.1 Cheiracanthium punctorium | reverse complement strand
TGGTGGCCAAAGTTGTGGACACTTTTGGCAATTTTCTTGTTTTCTTACTTTGTTTGCTTATAAAAAAAGGTTGCGTTTCACGAAATGCAAACTATTATATATCGTTTAAAAAAACTTAACACAAATTCCAATACAAAAATCAAATTCAAATATTTGCAATACAAAAAAGTTATACTTACTTTAATCTGAAAGACAAACCAAGTGATGAAGTGGGTTATAATTTCTAACTTTTCTATTCAATCACTGTGTTTGTTCGGAGAACCAATCAGATGCTAAAAACTGCGTATGTTCTAACATCAAATGTTCAAACATCATGTTAAAGTTGGAACAAGTCGTTATTGTGCTTTGTTCTATAGAAGGAAGACTGTTTTTTATGTAATGAAATTACAATTAGGAATTCTTGTACAACTTCTTAATATTTAGTTGGAATTTTTGTGTTAGTCAAGAACCAATGACATCAAATAAAAAGAGTAGATTGGACACCAAGGAAGAGAATTACTGTGTTACAAGAGTGTGGTCTTTACTATGCTGAAATTGCAAGACAGATTCAATAACTGGGTGATTCAATAAATGCATCTGGAGACCGAAAGTTTTATTTATAGATCTCAGGAGACAAATTCAATAAAATAACGGAACAGGAAAAGGCCGAAAAAAGTGCACCACATCTGTTGATGACAGAAGAATAAGAAGCATGTCTGAAAGATAGAAGAATGTCGTCAGCGGCCATCAGAAGTGAACTAAATGATTCTGGTGTTTCTGTAAGTTCAGGAACAATCAGGAGAAGATTATCAGATATTGGACTAAGAGGTAGAATTCCTTAACTCCTTGGACGAAGAGGTAGAAAGCCCGGTTTGGTACTATTCGGCGCGAAACTCATTTTTACTTTAAATAATGTACAAAAATAAAGATTGTCATTATTATAAAGTTTTTTAAAAAACTATTTTAATTTCGTATAATACAATATAATCAGTGCTGGCCTCTTTGCGAGACCTAAAAAAACATCAGTGGGTCCGGCCGTCGCCTCAAGGGGCCCCCTCGAAAATATGCTAACGCTGGCCCCTTTGCGAGAGAAGTTGAAGCACTTTAAATTATACAAATTTCTATTCATCACAATATTTTTGTTCATGCATGAGAAACATAGATTTTCACCTAGAAGGTCGCGTCAAAATGAGTTTCGCGCCGAATCGGCCACGCCGAAACGGTCGCGCCGAATAGTCTCATCCCGTAGAACGCCTTATTTCAATTTACAGCAACACAAAAAAAGACCGCAGTGGGCAAAGGAACACATTAATTGGACAGATGATTAGCGGTCACAAGTTATATGGAGTGCTGGAACTAAGATATTGTTACAGAGTAGTGATGGGCGAAAATAGTAACATGTAGTGTAGAATAGCAGAAGAGCTATATTCTGACTGCATTCCGACAACTGTGAAGAACCCAGCTAGTGTTATGATTGTTTCATACATGTCAGCAGGCGATATTAATCTCCTTCATGCAATCAATGAGACACTGAATACATGAAAACACAATGACACTATTCTAGACCCAAAACTTCTAATTTCTACCAGGTATTTCTTTCACAGCAATTCTTCATTTATTTTTCAGCAAAGTAAAGGATTCTCGTGGAGCTATGTCACCCGCAACTATTTTTACAGAAATCAAATCTATTCTTCGTGACTGGCAATAGTCAAAACGTCAGAGTTTGGTGTTCCCAGAGCGGGAACACTGCGCGTTAAAGGGTTAAGTATGCAGTAAGTAGCACTACATGTTCAAATAACATAATTGATTGTGTTCTGGAAAGTGTTTTACTATCAGTGTGATCGGCATGACTTTTCCATCCTGCTTTTTTATGTTATTTAGGGCTTAGAAATGTTTTCTTCCCTAATTTTATTCTAGGCATGTCCGAGTAAGGCCAACTTCACGCCTTTTTGTCAGTTCTTCACTTTCGATCTCTTTTCGCCTTACTTTGGTAAGATACGCACGGAAATAGATTATTCCGGAAACTGCACTTGTCTCATCACTAGAATAACTGAATATTTTGTTTCCCAAGAGAAACTTACAGCCAGAAACTAAATTTTGAGACTGTGCTAATGGAAATAGAGCAGAAAAATTATGCATATGGAATTCCACAATAAAGAGGAACGTTTTCACTTCCACAAGCTCATTATTATCTTGCAATATTTTAATCAGAATGCATTTTAGAATAAAACGTTTGATGAGATTATTGAGACCACTTAGTGTAATTTATGAAAAAAAACTCCTCTTTATTGTAATAATATTGGATTAGAAGTGGATTTTTCATTTTGTACTAATATTTTTAAAAGGCAACTGTATCGATTGGTAGATAAAGAGATAGGAGGAAGAAAACGTTGGAAGAAAAGGGTTTTTGAAAGAGTTTATGATTTTTTTATTTTAAATTTGGCTCGACACATACGTACTGTTGTATTGTAAGTAACCCTCTCCATAGAGAAAATTTGTCGCCAGCCACGGTGGCTGGTAAGTCTTATTTTTTTTACCAGCCACTTAGATTAATCAACAAGCCACATCCACATTAAAAGATGAAAGTTTTTTGTTATCTGTTGATCGTCACTCTTCATTATGGCAAGTGGACCTAAATTTTTACCAGCAAAAAAGAGATTTTTAATCGCCATTTGGCTAGTGGCGACCGACATTGGCGAGGGTTAATCATTTTGTACTTTGTGAAATGTTTTATAGAAATCGAGAAAATACGTCAAAATTTAAAAGAGAAATAAGAATCCGAAAGTCCATTTTTCAGTAAACATAATTGCAAAAGTTAATTAAGTTTGCGGTTATACATTTTTTTGTACACAAATTAGGTTATTACCAATATTGTTAGAATGCGTGACTGTTGGAATTTTCATTATAACTTTATAAAAAAGTGTTTTTTAATATTAAGTGCATTCAGATTTTTGTCTTCTGATTTTAAAAGTATACAATATATAGTAGTTTATAAAAAATAATTATTTTAATGAAATGATTATTTTATACTAACTGGTAATAAGAAATAAAACTATATATCGATCTTAATTACCTTTTAAAATACCTTTAATAACCTTTTTTAATTACCTTTGCTGAATTAAATACCTTTGTTTTAATATTTCTGTATAATTAATTGAAGTTACGAAAATTAAAAGTATTAACTTTAACGGATAAAATAGCTATTGAAGGTTTGTGAATTTTTCGAAACATTTATGAACTATTTCGGTTATAATAATAATAAATATTAAATGTATATATAATAGATAATTTGCAAGTTATCTAAATGTATCTTGGATATTTTCTCCGTGAGTACACAAAAACTATTAGTTTCAATCATCAAGATAATATTGGTACTTTAACGAAAGTTTGTAGGGAATTGCCTTTCATGAAGTCTAGAAAACTAGTTATATTCAAAGAAAATAAAAATTAATATATAAATATTAATATTTTCTAAAAATGTCCAATATATGTTATTTTCTAATTTACATCAACTCAGTAATTAATTGTCATTTTACTCTTTACTTATTCAAAAATTTATTTTCCTTGGATAAATGTAACCTTATGCACTTGTGATTTGAGAATGATAACAATTAATTTTGTGGAAAGAGTTTTCGATACAAATAATATTGATGCAGTTTACTCTAATTACATACCATAATGTTTCAACGCGTATATTCATCACTGCAAGCAAAGATCGAATTTCTAATTACACAAACACAGAAAATGCAGTTAAAATTTAATAATATCTGCTTTATAATGTTCGATTTCTTGTATTATTGGATGTTTATTAACGGACACATATTCCATGTTTCTGATACATTTCATGCTTTATATTTTGACATTATAAACGGTTGTAAGAAGGAAAACATGTTATTTGATGGGAGATAATAGGAAGATTCCAAAATAATGTTTTTCTACATTAAGCTCAAACTAAATTTTCATCAAGTTTTTTATTACAAACAACCTGTGCCTGGACGTAGGATTCATTTTTGTTACGTTTTAAAGCAAAAATTTTTATTTTTTGTTTAATAAAACACAGTTTTTCTTCTAAAGGTAATTTTCTACAGGTAATTTATGACAAAAGCAAAGTTTCTCAAACTGTTCTCAGTGGAGCAGCTATGCTCCGTGGGAAAATGGAAAGTAAGTACTGCACGAAAAATGCCATCTTAATGTCTTAAATTGTTACTAACTGCTCTTAGATTTATTCAAGGTGCTTTATGAAAATTTATAGATCTTCAAAAGTGCTGCATTAGCGAAACAGTTTGAAAAACACTGGACTGAAGTAAAGGGAGGGGAATTATCAATTTGCATAATAGTGAACTTATTAATTTAAAATATAGCTTTTATATTTATTTATACAAACTGAAGCTTTATCAAAAAAAAATAGTTTTTATGCAAAAAACCTTAAAATGGGCTAGTAGCACAGTATTGCGATTCTCGGTCGATGCTTCAACACCCCGAAATATTTTTGCTGTTAAAACGTATCATGTTAATGTTATGTGCGGGAAAGTTTGGGTAGTTAAAAATTCTTGCCCAAGATTTTTTTTTTTTAATTCCTGAGTGAAAAAAACTTTTTTCTGTATAGAAAAAAAAAGGGAACACTTTCGATAAGTGTTCGTTTTTGTTGAGAACTTTTCAACTATTTTTACCAGTTATATTAAAAATATACTACAATTTATATTTTATTGGCTTTACACACAATCACGAGAAGAAACAAATTCATTATAAAATAATATTATTTTCTTAAATAAAAAAACTAGAGCCAATGGTATAAAAAAATAAAACATAAAGTTGAAAATAAATGGATAAGATTATAAAAATGTGACATGTATTTCCTTTCAAAGGTTTTTCACATTTGCAAGTTCTTTCTTTATATATGTACATGTATAAAGCACGTACAACGTTTTTGCTTCTACTGTATATATACAGTAGAGGCAAAAAAGCTGTACGTGTCTATTCTAGGATTCAAGAATTTACCTCTAAAGAAGAATCTATTATACAAGTTAAAGAATCCAGTTTACAATGATCTCTTGGGCGTGCACTATTATAGATAACGACATGTTTTTTCCAGTAAATCCTTACTTTTTTAAACACAAAAGAATGTAATTTAATGAGATTTCTTGAAATGTATATTATAAAATAGTTTAATATTACAGGTAATTAAAGTGTACAATAGTTTTTATATGAAAATAAATGTGTTGTGTAATAGAAAAGTGTGTATTTAAATAAAAAAAAATCTCTTTTTAAGCATGAATAAAGTAAAAAGATGCTGTTTTGCCAAAAAAATTTATCCTTTATAGCTCAGTTACACAAAAAAAAAAAAAAAATACTGCAATGTGCAAAGCAGATTATAAACATACCGAAAGTTTTTATTTTCCAATTTTCATGTGATATTTATTGACCAAAACGTGTTTGTTGCAGAATTCAATAAAATGGAGATTTTTATTTTTGTATCCCTTGAAAATATATCTATTGTATACCAAAGTGTTACTTAAGTGTTTGTAAACAGTTAAAGCTTTGAAACAAATCATTAACATTCTTGTTAGATTGATCTATGAAAAAACACTATTAAGTGCTGGAATAACCAATAGTGCGTCTGCTGAAGGACAGAATATAGTTTCATATTGTAGTATTAATTAAATATCACAAACTTTTCAGATTAAAAAAAATTACTTTATGCTCACGTTATAATAGAAAAAAAAGCAGTCGTTAAAATATTTTTTTGAATACTCGATGATCAATTTATAAAGCTTTAATTGGTATGTTGCAGATCTGCAGCACGGTGATACAAAGGGTTAAAATGAAAATATCCAATATTTAAAAAAAGTAAATCTATTTTTTTTTCTTCTTTCCAATGGCGGCATCGGCTGCGCCAACTAACTTGACCGCTACGAGAGCCAGAGATGATGATAACATTTTATGACGGTTGAAGTCTAGTAGGCAAGGCAACATTACTCCTTTGAGTGGTCTCCTATGAACCGATTCAAAATGGGAGATTTTCTATAGGATTTGGCAACCCCAACTGCATCCTTTGAACATGGAAGACATCGGTAAAACGACAGACTTTGAGTGCAGCAGTTTCTTTTCACATTCACCTTTCACAGCAGACACAGTCGAGAGAGCAGTTTACCCTCCCAGTCACTTGCCAAAGCCTCTGTTGCTTAACATTCAGTGTTCTGATGGAAGTCTGATGGGTGCAGTCGAATTTAACCGAAAGACCACTACCAGACAAATCGAGATATTTCGATATTTTTGCGGTCGGAATGAAATGACGATACTTAAATTTAAATCTATGGACAGAATTAACTTTGGCTGATATTTTATATTACAATAGGTGTTTTTTTTAATTATGAAAACACTATTAAACAACTTTAGAATATTTTTGCATTGAATTTTTTCGAAGCCATACTGAGATTATGATGTATCTATTCCTTTTTACATACCCCCATCCCCCCCCCAAAAAAAAATGAAATAAAACTAAATAAACAAAAAAAAATGAAACAAAAGTTTATATTCATTGCCTATATATTCGAAATGAATTGTGCATTATAAGTATAAATATACTACGTGAACAATATGGAAAGTGAATGATTCCTGCTGTTTTATGAACTACAGAGTATTCAAGAAAGCAAAGTAATAATAATAATAATAATAATAATAATAATAATAATAATAAACTGTCACGTAGTTTTAGATCGTAATAATTTATCTCAGAACTTTTCTTTAGTTTTGAACTTACTTTTCATTTTATCATAGCAGACTGATAGAAACTTAGCAAAAACATAAGAAATTTAAAGATATCGATTCTATTTAAAATCAACGAAACGCTTTCTAAAATTCAAATTTGAGAAAAGAAATGAAAGATTACTTATAAATGATTTAAATGGATTATTTTAAATCTCCTTATACTTTCGTCTTCTTTTTTCTCCCATTTCTTATCAAAGGCTTCGTTGGAAATTCTTTGCTAAATTTATTTTAGCTTGACTTCCCTACTTTTAAATCGATGCCGAAAAAGAATTTTTCAAACAAATAGTTGCCAAGGAGTATGTACATGGAAAAATATTTACATATCCTATTGCTATCTTTTGTGTCATTTACAGATTTCATAGGGAACAAAACTGGATAAGAGCTACATCGAGTAAAAAAGCGTTTTTGACATTTTTAAAAACATAATAGCGATTTCCAGTTCAAATAAATGGAAAATAAAAAATAATCAGTCTTTACACGTAAAAGCCATTTGTATACTGGTATGTTTTTCAGGACAAGTGATAAAAAAAGATTAAGGACTTAAATAGAGAGTACTGGTAAAGAAATTGCCACAGATCAGCAATTTATTGGTTTTGATCGCAATTCGAAAGTGGATGATAGTCACCGTTGAGTCTTTGCATATACAGGGTGTTTCAAAAAGGTGGAAACACGCTTTAATTCTTTATGTATTAGAGATTGGTGGGCAATGTAAATTGGAAAAATGTTCAAATTAAGGTATTTCAAGGCAAAAATTAAAGGTAAAAATTACACTTTTTAAATTTTTATACAGTTTCGTACAAAAAATCAAATAAATGAATAAATGTACAGAAATGTGCCCTCATACACTCATGAGGGGATGTACAAAATTTCAGACTTTCAACATAAAAAGTCCCCGGAATATGAAGAAAATATATGCTGACTTAAGCCATTTTCAATGGCTCCCCAAGGGAAAAATATCACGTCGAATGATAGTGTTTCAGGGGTTGTGGAGAAATTACGAAAGAAAATAATTTCTTGCAAAGTAGCATTAAACTTTCATATTCAAATTCAAGCATAGCCCCTAATCAACTTAAAATATATATATATATATCTATAAGACTTTTTATGATGAAGGCTGAAATTTTGTTTATCACCTCACGAGTGCATGGAGTTCATTTTGCTAATTGGGATTATTTTTGTACGAGGGCTGTATACAAATTTATTTTAATATCTTGTAGAGAAGGGCGTACAAAATCAACATCTTGATAAAGTGATTATTTCCCCCTTCCAAACAAATATGAGATTGAATATACTTCTACACGTATATTTAATCAGAGATATATATGTGGTTAGGGAAGTGTCCTGTAGAGGCGTCGTTTGATAATATAACTCTAGAGGTAAATTAAATTATCTTAGGTACATCTACAGATAGAAGTGTCTTTTGATAATGCATTTCGATTTGTATATTATCATGCAATTTAACAGTTTAGGAGTGACTACTGGCACTTTTTTCACTATAGAGTTTACGTGCAAGAAAAGAAAAAAAAAAGTTCAGTCAGTCTATTTTAGAGTAATAATGCATACTTTGATAAGTTCAGGCAACTTTAACACAGTGTAAAATAATAATTTTAGATTAAAAACAACTGTAATTAAAATACAGCCAGCTAGCTCTAAATATTCTCAAGATTTGAAGTTTAAAAACAGGTTATAATTTATGAGCGTTTAAATGAAATCTGTGAGGCCGTTGAAAAGATGCAGAGAATCAGGGCCGGACTGGACCGCTGAAACGGCCCGGGCGATTCGACCAGACCGGCCCCCTGACATCATTCGGGCGATTGCAGGATATTAGTTTAGCTGGGGGGGGGGAGGATGCACAAATATAGCTCAATTCTGAATAACGTTAAGATATCTATAGGTTCAATCACACACCTAAAGTGCGAACCTCGCTTATAGCGTCCTAAGATATCTGTTCCCTTCAATGACTTTAAAATCGAGTTCATTTGCATATGGCATTATTAGAGAAAAATGTATTAAATACCCAACATTTTTTATTAAAGTTTCTTTCAAAGACAACTTTAAAAATATTTTAATTCAATAATTCAAAGTCTCTGAAGAGTTTGAAGAAAATTTCATTTTGATTTTTAACTTTGGAAGGAGGAGTGATCAGACCTTTTAGTGTTTAGCCTCCTCCGTGGTTGCGCCTATGCCTAACATAACTTGATAATGAGAATGAAATAAAATAATACCGAGTTTTCAATATAATATTTTTTTATTATTTAATTGACCACCAAACAATAAAACCATACTAAAAACTAAACGAACAATACATACATACATACATACATAACATTTTAAATTCGTTCTATAAAGTTAATTCAGTTAATAAAAGAATGTGAAACATAATATACATATTTACAAAAGTATATAGCAAATGAGCCGAAGGTGGTCGTAGTTAAACTTAAATATTAGGTGATCATAGTATTCTGGTTTGGTGAATGTGGCTTTTATTTTATTTATTTATTTATTTGTAAACATAGTTGGGCAACTTTCCTGCATAAAGATACTTTTGCTACGACAGTGGCAAAAACTGATAAAAATCAGTAAAGTGGGAAAAAAATGGAAAAAATTAAATTACTCAAATTCAGCACGCAATTATTAAATACAACATATTGTAAAGGTGCATGTTTCGGTACATTACTTGGTGAACTAAGAATTATTACGTTTGTTTATCTGAGTTTAATTAAAATGTTTTAGCTAATCAAATACCATTAAATTATTTTAGCATGCTTTAAATTCTCAAGTTACATTTTTATCATTAGATACTTAGAAGTAGTTATATTCAGATACTAAATTTTGATTACTGTTCAGAGTTATTGTCATTATTTTAATAGTCTGTCAAATATTTTTAATTAATAAACTGATAGCCACATAGATTAATTTCATTTAATGAGAAAAATACATAAACATACAGATCTTAAATACTTTACTTGCCAGCTTTCTCTGTTGGGAAAATTTGAAGTTAAATATTGATTAGAAGATTATGAAGGTAAAGTAAAACTTTAGTTGGGTAAAGAAATCGTGTAATAACTTCATTTAATTTAATTGTCTACTATTTAACCTACTTCGAATCAAAGTCACGAACTCAGAATTAAAAGTAAACCATAATTGCTAATGAAAAAAGTAAACAATAATGAAATAGCGTTTAGAAATGGCTAATGAACACTATGAAGAAATGGATCCAAACATTGTGAATCGTATTCAGGATTTCAATTTTCAAAGACTAGTAAAAGACCTTACAAAACAGTATCAATTGCCTTGGACACTATACAAAACCATTGAGCTATCATAGCAGATGCGTGCCATGTAATGGTGTGTATCTCTATCTAAAAATTTAAAACCTCATTATTCTCAAAAGTAGAAATTTGAACAAGCCATTTTGCCATGTCACCTTGTAGTATATTTACTACACCCGAAGTATAGATGTGGATATTTAAATTATAAGAATTAAGGAAAGCCTGGTTAAGAGAAACTAATTCTGTATAACATGCGGTATTAACTCTGGATTAAAAGAATACAAAATCATTCAGCTATCACAGCAGGTGTGTGCCATGTAATGGCGTGAATTTCTATCTAAAATTTTGAAACTTCATTATTCTCTAAAGTAGAGATTTGAACAAGCCATTCTGCCGTGTCATCTTGTAGTATATTTACTACACTCAAAGTACAGAGATGAATATTTAAGTTATAAGAATGAAGGGAAGCGTGGTTAAGAGAAACTAAGTGTGACTTTATAACATGAGGTATTAATTCTGAATTAAAAGAAGAAGACCCAATTCCCATATCTATTTTACAAAAAAAAAAATAAAAATAGTCATAACTGCCAAGGCTGATAAATGATGAAAAGTGTGTCGAAAGTTTGTGAAATTTCTAATGATTTTTGCTCATTACCTGTACATATCCAGATTACTTGTACACCTCCTCTTCGTCCAGCAAGCAATGCTGCTATAGAAATATTTTTTTCAACCTTATCATTTGTACAATTGTACAATCAAAAATTCGAAATAGACTTTCAACAAACGAAATACACTTTTAAAACTGGTTTATTGCTATGATAAGGTACCAGAAATTAGATTATGCAGAAATTGCAGAATTTAGTGGAATTTTAAATTTTAGCCAAATAAAAAATTTTAGCATTTCCGTTTATTTCAAATTTGATGAGTTTATTTTAACTTTATCAGGTCTTACGATATGTATGTATGTATAATCCATTTTTAAATGAATTGGGTAAAATTCTTTATGATTTAGAATAATCATTAATAGTTAAAGAAAATTAGTTAAAAATTAAAAGAAAGATCGATCAGTTAGTACTCGCGCCTACTCACTTAACCCATTTATGTCTAGTGTTCTTTTTTTGGCACGGCATTTTCGCTATTAGTCGAAAACGTTATTTATTTTTCCTAGCCTTTATTCATGAGTATTAAGCCTCAACTCTACAAAATATTTTTACATTACCAACTAAGATGATGATACTTCTATTTTTATGCATAATGCTTTTTAAAAAAAATCCTCCCTTGTTCAAGAAATGGACATCAGAAAATTATCTATTATTTCTGTTATCAGTAAAAATGGAAGAAAGTCGCAAAAATATCCAGGCACAAATGAGTTAATGGAGGCTGTTGGCGTTTTAGTTAAGGAACTTGTCTTAGATACTCAGATTACAGGCCTAGAGTTATACGGGAACATGGATGGGGCACGAGCCCCTTCAATAATTTACTCAATTATAGGCAAAATTGAAATCACTTAACTAATTTTCTGTTTTAGCATATAAGACAGCCAATGCAAAATTCGTGTTTTGTATTTATTTCGCTTTTCTTTCCACAGAATCTGTGGGGAAAAGAAGAAATATTGGACTCAGCTAATTTTAAAATAAGGTTTTGAAGTATTTTTAACACTTGCAGCAAATTCTGTTTCTTCTTTTCTTAACGGGCCATAAGTAATCTAGATTTATTTTTGTGGTATTACGGCCATTTATCTACACATGGGGTATAGACCGTTGGGAGTGCCCTCCTTGGCAGTCTTTCTAAGTGGTCTTAACCCAAATTTACTCTAAGTTTCGAATAAAACCACGGAAAACTCCGAACGGTTATGTTGGCGGACGTGTCTTGGGCTTGAATCAGGCACCTTCCATCTCCTAATTGAAGGCGCTATGTGCTCGTCCACGGATGGGGCTATCTAGAAATGGTAATTAATAAACTGATAGCCACATAGATTAATTTCATTTAATGAGAAAAATACATAAACATACAGATCTTAAATACTTTACTTGCCAGCTTTCTCTGTTGGGAAAATTTGAAGTTAAATATTGATTAGAAGATTATGAAGGTAAAGTAAAACTTTAGTTGGGTAAAGAAATCGTGTAATAACTTCATTTAATTTAATTGTCTACTATTTAACCTACTTCGAATCAAAGTCACGAACTCAGAATTAAAAGTAAACCACAATTGCTAATGAAAAAAGTAAACAATAATGAAATAGCGTTTAGAAATGGCTAATGAACACTATGAAGAAATGGATCCAAACATTGTGAATCGTATTCAGGATTTCAATTTTCAAAGACTAGTAAAAGACCTTACAAAACAGTATCAATTGCCTTGGACACTATACAAAACCATTGAGCTATCATAGCAGATGCGTGCCATGTAATGGTGTGTATCTCTATCTAAAAATTTAAAACCTCATTATTCTCAAAAGTAGAAATTTGAACAAGCCATTTTGCCATGTCACCTTGTAGTATATTTACTACACCCGAAGTATAGATGTGGATATTTAAATTATAAGAATTAAGGAAAGCCTGGTTAAGAGAAACTAATTCTGTATAACATGCGGTATTAACTCTGGATTAAAAGAATACAAAATCATTCAGCTATCACAGCAGGTGTGTGCCATGTAATGGCGTGAATTTCTATCTAAAATTTTGAAACTTCATTATTCTCTAAAGTAGAGATTTGAACAAGCCATTCTGCCGTGTCATCTTGTAGTATATTTACTACACTCAAAGTACAGAGATGAATATTTAAGTTATAAGAATGAAGGGAAGCGTGGTTAAGAGAAACTAAGTCTGACTTTATAACATGAGGTATTAATTCTGAATTAAAAGAAGAAGACCCAATTCCCATATCTATTTTACAAAAAAAAAAAAAAAAAATAGTCATAACTGCCAAGGCTGATAAATGATGAAAAGTGTGTCGAAAGTTTGTGAAATTTCTAATGATTTTTGCTCATTACCTGTACATATCCAGATTACTTGTACACCTCCTCTTCGTCCAGCAAGCAATGCTGCTATAGAAATATTTTTTTCAACCTTATCATTTGTACAATTGTACAATCAAAAATTCGAAATAGACTTTCAACAAACGAAATACACTTTTAAAACTGGTTTATTGCTATGATAAGGTACCAGAAATTAGATTATGCAGAAATTGCAGAATTTAGTGGAATTTTAAATTTTAGCCAAATAAAAAATTATAGCATTTCCGTTTATTTCAAATTTGATGAGTTTATTTTAACTTTATCAGGTCTTACGATATGTATGTATGTATAATCCATTTTTAAATGAATTGGGTAAAATTCTTTATGATTTAGAATAATCATTAATAGTTAAAGAAAATTAGTTAAAAATTAAAAGAAAGATCGATCAGTTAGTACTCGCGCCTACTCACTTAACCCATTTATGTCTAGTGTCCTTTTTTTGGCACGGCATTTTCGCTATTAGTCGAAAACGTTATTTATTTTTCCTAGCCTTTATTCATGAGTATTAAGCCTCAACTCTACAAAATATTTTTACATTACCAACTAAGATGATGATACTTGTATTTTTATGCATAATGCTTTTTAAAAAAAATCCTCCCTTGTTCAAGAAATGGACATCAGAAAATTATCTATTATTTCTGTTATCAGTAAAAATGGAAGAAAGTCGCAAAAATATCCAGGCACAAATGAGTTAATGGAGGCTGTTGGCGTTTTAGTTAAGGAACTTGTCTTAGATACTCAGATTACAGGCCTAGAGTTATACGGGAACATGGATGGGGCACGAGCCCCTCCAATAATTTACTCAATTATAGGCAAAATTGAAATCACTTAACTAATTTTCTGTTTTAGCATATAAGACAGCCAATGCAAAATTCGTGTTTTGTATTTATTTGGCTTTTCTTTCCACAGAATCTGTGGGGAAAAGAAGAAATATTGGACTCAGCTAATTTTAAAATAAGGTTTTGAAGTATTTTTAACACTTGCAGCAAATTCTGTTTCTTCTTTTCTTAACGGGCCATAAGTAATCTAGATTTATTTTTGTGGTATTACGGCCATTTATCTACACAAGGGGTATAGACCGTTGGGAGTGCCCTCCTTGGCAGTCTTTCTAAGTGGTCTTAACCCAAATTTACTCTAAGTTTCGAATAAAACCACGGAAAACTCCGAACGGTTATGTTGGCGGACGTGTCTTGGGCTTGAATCAGGCACCTTCCATCTCCTAATTGAAGGCGCTATGTGCTCGGCCACGGATGGGGCTGTCTAGAAATGGTAATTAAAAATTTCTCTATACGTAAAAGAAACTTTGAACATTCTTTTGTTTTGTTTTACTAACATCACTAATAATACATTACGTTTCAACTAAATTAAAATACAGCATATAACGTCAAACACACACACGGAAAAAAATTGTAAATTTAGTTATCGTCTATTTATTTCATTTTTTCTCACGAATATGGGTGTGCTAATGTTCTTAAAAAAAAAAAAAAAACACATTTTCTTACTCTGACAGGTGCTTTTAAGATAGTTTTGAGTCATTATGGGTCTGGTATGACCTAAGTGTATATAAAGGTGCATAGACAGTAATGTTTACAATGTTTAGATACGTCAGTCTTTTTCAATTCTTTATTCTAAGGAAGTGGGGATCGTCGCGTCATCCTCGAGCTTCCGTTTCGCGCCGGTGCTAGGTTTTTCGCTTTTGTATTGTACCCTGCTTGTCCCAATGTGTGTTTTAAAAATGTTTTATAAAGCTCATTGAAATTTTAATCTTTATCTAGTTTAGATACCGGAGCCATTATTCAGCATACAATATACATAGTCCCCCACCTTTC
>JAWZYV010002671.1:5000-23168 GCA_038373885.1 Cheiracanthium punctorium | reverse complement strand
GTTTTATTTATTTTTTTTTTGGGGGGGGGGGGGTGTGAAGATTTCTGAAAATAGTATTCAATTTTCTTTCTAGCTTTGGGCAAGATGAAACATTTCTGGCGGAAGGACAAAACCTTTGTTATGCCATTGCTGAGAGCTGTCTAGCCAGATTTACTCTTTTGCACTTTCAACCTATTTAACCCTTTGAGGCGCAACCCTTTCCCAATGCTGAAAAAAGGGCAGCCGTTGCCGATCGTCCGCCCTCTTGCTGGTAGTTAAGTCGAGTGATGGCAACGGCTGCCCTTTTTTCAGCATTGGGCAATCTGTCCAGCAGTCTCTCACATTCTTCCAGTTTTCAGCTGATGTCAGTGCCGTTAAAAATAATCGTGACCATTTTTTTTACGGGAAGTGACGTCTTAAAAAGGTAAAGGATTCTCGTGGAGCTATGTCACCTGCCACTATTTTTATAGAACTCCAATCTATTCTTCGTGACTGGCAACAGTCAAAACGTCAGAGTTTGACTGAAAAATAAACAATGCTAATTTAAATCAAAGTGAAATAAATAATCAAAAGTGATTATCATGCAGTTAGCGTGGGTTACGTGTCCTAAACTGAAACGTTCTAGGTGAAGAACAAATTGAATAGATACTCCTAGAAAAATAGTTGCCATTTTTCTCAAAATAGTTGCTTTTTGGCTGTTTTTACATGTAAATAGTCGTCATAGTTGCCTATTTTCAATTATAGTAGCAAACAGTCTCCTTTAAGTAGCCAGTGGGCACCCTGCTTTAATAACTAGGAAGCAGAAAGAAATCTGAGGCAAAATAACAATGATTCTCAGTGTGACTAAGAATCAAACCAATGGGTAAATAGGAGGTTATGCAACTTCACTTTTAAATACTTAATTTTTACATCAAAATAACCTTAAATACAATTATTCTAGACTTCTGCTTTGTAAATTAAACTGATCAGATTAAATGTTGCCACCCAAACAACATATTAAATGCCTATAAAATTTACCTGAAATATCGTAAATAAAAACAATCGAAGAATAACCTAATAAAATGATATACCTGAAAAGGGCTTGCTCAGCCCCAAGAACCTTAACAGTTGAAGGAAGGAGTTTTGTAAGATTTACCAAAACTGCCAGCATGTGCAATAAGTCAAACACCAACCTAAAAAAAGATTGTTAAATTAAAAATCTGTATAAAAGCTTAATTGTTTCATTCTAGGTTAAAATTTAGTACACAGGAGATATATTTTAATCATAAAACGGTCATAGCATTACTTTTAACAGGATGTCTACCAAATTTAAAAGTGTCATTTATCGATCTTAACTTTCCACGGATCTTTTAAAACATTCCTTGACCTGCACGCTATAATTCAGCTTTCTAGTACTTTCTTCTTTCGCATACTTAGTAAACTGCTTTAAAGTTATCGGTAAACAAATACTTAAATGAAAATACTCATTTACCAAAAGGATGCGAAAAGACTAAATTGTCAGCTTCGAAATGCAGATCAGCTATATTACGTACTGTTGAAAAAGCAGAAAATAAATAGTGGAATTCAGAAATCCATGGAAGGTTCTCATCCCTGCATACTACTATTATTGTCAAAATACTTATGTTTAAAGCTCAGAATGTCAATGATTGCATTGAATTTTTCATAATTGGATTTTTCCTTGGTTTTTTAGTATGATGGGCTTTCTATTTGTGCTACATAAATTTTATATATTAATAGTTCAAATGAGAAAGACATTTTCTAAATAGTTAAAAAGTTTTCATGTTTGATTTCCTTTTAAAAATTTTAAAACTTGGGTACGTTTTTGCCAGTGGAAAAGCTTGTTAACAATTGAGTTTTCAAGTGGACTACCAAACCGATTCTTCATTTTTCCAAGTTACTAGGTTAGCTTGAAAAATAATTTTTCTTTTCAATTGCACAGGCTATAAAGTTGGATTAGTTAAATGGTACTTAAAAAAAGAAAAATTGGCAGTGTTATACAAGCATCCAAGCTTAAACGAGACGGTAAAAAACAAGCCAACTCCATGTTAGGCAAATTATGATTGAATTGCACTTATGAGTATTAAAAACTAAATTTGAGAATTTGATTAAAAAATCTTACCATTTCTCCAATTAAAGCAGCTAGATTAGTAGCAACATTATGCATTTTGTTTTTCAAATACTCTATCAATTCCTTTTGGAGATTCATAAGAGAATTTATTTTAATGGCAAAAACTGTCACATTTTCCATATTAAGAGTTGATATTTCCATACCTAGAATATAAGAGTTTCTGCAATGTATCATTTGAATTTCTTTTCACGCATAATTACAGTCAACACTTCACTATAGGACACAATGCACACAAAAACCAGAATTATTAAACCAGTATTTTAAAAATTACAATTTTCTTTCTTAGAGATTAAATTTTAAAAAAGTACTCACTCTATTTTATTTTATATTAAAAATGAATACAGACTGCATGCTTGAATAAAATTTCATTTAAAAGAAATGTAATGAATTAAAACAATGAGATATTTAAATATTAATGAGTACAATTTTTTAAATTAAAATTTTGGTTATAAAAAAAGCAGTTACTTGAAAATTTTTTATTTTGCTGTGTTAATAACTTTCAGCAGATTGCTTTCTGCATTTAAGGTACCATGTACCAGAAGTATATATAGATTTCAGTTAAAATTAATAGAAGCTTTGTTCAACACACTCGGAGGGCTAACTGTTACTATTTCATAAAACAACCAGACAAGCAGAGTTGGGCAAAATACACTGAAAATGTATTTTCGATACAAAATACATTTATTCAAACACTAAAATACAAAATACTTCTTGAATTAAAAAAATACAAAATACATAAAAATACATGTAAAATTTTTAAAGCATTTGAATTGAGAAAAAGCTAAATTTTCCACCAAAGATCTCAGTTTGTTTTATTTAAATACATTTTAACACGAACGAAAGCAATCTTAGTAGTTGTGTTAAGGAAGAGGTGCTTTTTGTTTTTTTTTAACGTCGCCTTTCAAAATTTTACCTTACAATAGCAATAACATCCAAAATAGACCATTTCTGAGAAATTGCATTAATACTCAAAATGCAATGAAAGCTATGCAATTTCAGAATGTGAACAATGAATAGTGGTTTGTTTCAAAGTCTTTTATGAAAACTTTAATTTCCAAAAGTCTCAGAATGTAAAATAAACCTCTATATATAATATTTATTCATTTCTGTTGAATGTTTGAATATAAATACTCTGCTAAATCACAGCCTAAAAAGAATCAAGTTTTATCTTTCAGTGAGTTTTTGAATTTCTCGTTAATTTAAATATCTTGCCTATTATCTAAGTTTTTCAGCTTCCATAGCTGACACAGCTCCTTAACTTTTTCATTTCCATCAACTAACAAAATTTTGAAACATTTTTAATTAAGAATTGCACAAAATGTTTTGAAATCATTTAGAATGGACATTGGATTCACCCCATCCTATTACGAGAAGCTGTCGCTCTAATGGCGTGAAATTTGGAGCGTTTTACTCCATATGTAACCGAATGCTCCTTAAAGCCCCTTAAAAAGTCCTCCACTTAAGGCATCTCACCCACCCTAAGGCTGATAGCCTTTGTGTATCTTTGTCTCTTAACCACAATAACCAAGAATCCATTATACTACTGCAGAAATACTCACAGCCTTAAATAATCTAATAAATACTACCCAAAAATGTTTCCATGCTTACGTATTATCCTGGCGGTCATTCCCACCTAACTATTTTTTTGTCAAATGTGCTGGCAAATTGTTGACAATCATATTCTAAACCATCAATAATTTCATGCACCCGGCATTTATCTTGGCCAAAAAAAAAAAAAAAAAAAAAAAAAAATCGCTCGTCTAGGAGACCGCTGGTAATACATAAGTACCAATGTGGTTACTACTTTTGGTTTCATATACAGTGGCAATCTACAAGAAATATTCCTAGACCAAATACACCGTTTCTGTTTTAAAACAGGAGTATGAAACACTTTTCTCTTTAGTTAAATTTAAAGATTACAAGAGATCCTAATGCTTCTTCAATGACAATACTGCATATAATTCCGGTGCAGCTCATAAATTACAACAAGAGAGGGGAAAAGTAAAAATCAGCAATTTTATGATTTAAATTTACACAAGCTGTCTGAGCAATCTGTGGTGTTATGATTAATTTAATGTCAGAATACAAAATGTATCTTTTTTATTTTGAAAATACAAAATTCATTCTCAAAATACTTTGTTTTTTATGAGTGAAAATAACAAAATACAAGTTACAAATTTATTTTGAAAATACATGTATTAGCGATACTGCCCAATTCTGCAGACAAGCCACTTTTAGACTTTGTAGACAAACTCAAGGTATGGGTTTGTCCACATTTATAAATACCTTTGCCCAATGGGTATTTACCCAAAATAAATTAATAATGAGAAATTCTCACCCAGATTTTTTCCCCCTCTATGAAAACCCTGTCTTAGACATGAAATTACTGTTGATACCGTAAGTTTTAAGAAAAGGCTGCATACTTTATGAAAATAAATAATCACTTCAAGTCCAATGAATTTTTTTTTTTTAATCATTCAAGTTATTTAGAATTTTGGCTTCAGCCCTGAATTTCCAATTACAAAAAAATTTCTAATGATACGAAGTTTTATATTTAAGCTGTATATTTTAAATAAAATTATCACTTTTTAGGGTAATACTGTACACAAAAAAAAAAAAAAAAAAAATCAATTTAAAAACTTTTTTCCCCCCATTCAAGATATTACATTTACACATGCACACAAAAAATAGATCATGTTTATATGTTAAAAACTTTTAAAGTATTGAATATTACAATTATATCTAATGACTATAGAGAAATTCTTAAATTATAAAATAAATTTGAATCTATACTCCCTTACCAGGAATGGAATAATTATGGTCAAGTTAAAATTGTAAATGATGGCAACGAAAAATTAAAGAAAAACAAGATGTGAAAGTATTTTTTTAAAATAAAAATTTTTACACTTACCTCTGATCACTTCTACAATTTCTTTACTCCAAGAACAATTTCAGGTTATGGCTGTTGCCAGCTTCAATTCTATAACACCAAATACAACTGGATGCTTTTAGATTTAGGTAGATTGCTTTCCAGAAAGAGTAGCAGGTTCGAGTAAAATGCACGGTTTGAACACTCTTGGATGCACATATCTTGGGTGCACAACCCCTGGAAAAAATCCTGTCTGTGCGCTTGCTAGCTGTGCCATCATATTTTCAAGAAATTTAATTTGCAAAGAAACCTATAAATAGACATTTGCAATTGTGTCATTACATCCATCAGTTAGCCTTTAATATTGTTAAGACTAAATTATATAAAAAGCTGAAAGTGGTTGCACATAATACAATTATTGTTACTGCATATGAATTGCATATCTATTTATGTTTCTAAAAGCTTCACTTTTAAATTTGTAAAGTAAGTCAGAATAAAATCAGTCAATTTTGGTATGCTTCCGATATAATCCACTATGGACAAAATTATTTCATTTGCATACCAAAGCAATATTTTATTTACAAACGTATACTATCCACAACTAGATACTTAGTTGTCTATACTCCTTGTATAACAGTTAAAAATTTATTTGAACTAATTTTTTTATATCTGACTTTATCTAAAAAAATCCGATTTAAATAAAAGAAATTGGATTAATTTGGGTTTTTTTTAACCTTCTCCAGTAATGAAATCCAAGTTGTTTAGTTACGCACCTTTTCATTTATACATAATTTTTTATCGTTTCCTTGAAAGACATGTAAATTGTACTTCATAATTTCTCATTTTTAAAGTTTAATGCGATTTATTAGCATGTGTTTCTATAGCAATTTGTTTAATATTCACTTACCTCACGTAAAACTTGAATACAGCCAAACTGAGAATCCCTGCTTTATGACACTCATGTGATGGCACTTTTAAATACTGGAATTTCTTAGTCTGAAAAGAGAAAGGCTTGCCCGGCCACTGCCAGTTTAGAATTGGATGGTCACTTTCTCCCCAATTGCATATTATGGGAGAAAAGTGACAACCCTATTCCTCCATTAAAACATATTGATGTGAAGATTTGAAGCTATTAAGACAAACAGTTCTGTATATGGCAAATCACTTTATAAGGGTTGTTAGATAGTGGAAAGGTAATAAATGTTTACACTACATCTGGAGAAAATCACCTGAAACTCCAGAGCTTTAAGATTTGGCCAATGAATAAACGTGACAAAATTGTATAACATACAAAAATTGGCCATGATTCAATAAAAAGGTTATTGCTTGGGTAAAAAGAAAAAAAAATAATAATGGGGAGTTTTGTTTAATGACAGGTCCCCTTAGCCTACTGTCAGTTGATTAAATAAAAAAAAGCACAAAATAAATCATTAAATTATAAAACTAAAGGCTAGTGCTACTTGCACGAATGAGAGATAATCTCTATCTCTGCTAAATAAATAAAAAGTGCAGCTCGCACTCATGATAGAGAAGCATTTTTACTCTATCAAAATAATTGAATGGATAAATAAAAAATACAAAAATAAAAATAACTACACAAATAATTTAAAAAAGATCTTTTTACACAAGCAATAGCCTTTTTATTTCATCATGCCATTACGATGCTATGGGGTGAGGAGAGGGGGGGTTGACCAGGTTCAATAGGAAAAAAAAAAATGGGAAAACAAAAAACAGAAAAGATGGTACTTACATATTAGCGCATCTATCCTTTGCTGTTCAGCAAACACATTTCTACACATGCTAATGCACATAGCATACACATTAGTAATGTACTTAATCCAATATGAAATTTTTATAATGTCTTAAAAATTAATTAAAAATTCATAATATTATATACATTTTAAAATTTTGAATTTTATATATATTTAAAAATTTATATACATTTTAAAAATTTATATTTAAAAATTTATATTTAAAAATTTATATACATTTTTAAATTTAATTTTATACACACTTTAAAATTTTAATTTTATATACATTTAAAAATTTTATTTAAAAATTTATATACATTTAAAAATTTTATTTAAAAATTTATATACATTTAAAAATTTTATTTAAAAATTTATATACATTTAAAAATTTTATTTAAAATTTATATACATTTAAAAATTTTATTTAAAAATTTATATACATTTAAAAATTTATATACATTTAAAAATTTATATACATTTAAAAATTATATACATTTTAAAATTTTATATGCATTTAAAAATTTATATACATTTTAAAGTTTTATATACATTTTAAAAATTTGAATATTAAAACATGTTTAAACATTTAGTTTTAAAAACATTTTAATTTTAAAAACCTTATCCGCATTTTAAGCGAAATTTTTTTTAATTGCTCTTTTTATGCAAATATCTTTTACTAGGCAGTTGATGGGCTAATATGTAAGTACCATCGGCTGAACCCCCTTAAAAAAAAAAAAAAAAAAAATAACCACTTAACAGTTTTGTTGGAACAGCATTACTGCTTTACCCTGAAACGTAGGGCTGACTGCCACATTTTGTTTGCCACAAGTTTGAACATTAAAAAATTTTAAAAGTTTGAACATTAAAAAATTTTAAAAGTTTGAACATTAAAAAATTTTAAAAGTTTGAAGATTAAAAAATTTTAAAAGTTTGAAGATTAAAAAATTTGAACATTTTAGAAAATTTGAATATTAAAACCATTTTTGATAAAAATAACACTTAGTCACGTGTTTGCATACAGTCTATAAAACAAAACTGTTAAGTGGCAATAGAAAAATTTTGAAAACAAAATTCTGGTTATTGTTATCGGATTGTTTCTGGATATTGTCTATTGTTGTGGCTATTGTCGTGGCTATTGTTATGGCTATTGTTATGGCTATTGTCATGGCTATTGTCGTGGCTATTGTCATGGCTATTGTCGTGGCTATTGTCGTGGCTATTGTCGTGGCTATTGTCGTGGCTATTGTCTATTGTTGTGGCTATTGTCTATTGTTGTGGCTATTGTCTATTGTTGTGGATATTGTCTATTGTTATTGGATATTGTTATTAAAAATATGGCCAGTTTAAAAAAAAGGAAACAGGGTGTCTACCAAATTGTTTGCGTGGAGATCTGTCTCCATTTAATAAGAACGTGAAATTTCCACCACATTACTTTGGCCTCGCTTTCAAGTAAACGCGAGATATACAAAATCAATAGGGTGGTGGTACTGGATTGGCAAACTGCCACAGTTTAATAATTTCATTCAAAAAAATTGTGCAAGTGGCCTGCATTTACGGTAGACACCCTGCATTAAAGAACATCTGCAAGGCCCAATGGGGGGTGGGTTGGGGGGTGGAAAGGGTGATTCATCGTGTGGCTTAAGAAAACATTTTAAACGGATAAGGTCTCAATAGCAGCGACACAGCTTATATATAGCTTTCTTTTACAGGAGGGGGTCGATCAAGTTTTTTAAGTCTCATTAAAAATAATTTTAATTTTAAAAACATTTTTTTACATTCCATTAAAGAATTGATTTTAAAAACAGTTTCAGACTTTCAATTTTAAAAATGTTTAAATGTTAAAACTTTTTGGCGAACTCAATTATTAAAAATTACTTTTAAAAATATTTTTTAACATTTGATTTAAAAAATATTGATTTTAAAAACAATTTTGTATTCACTTCTAAAAACGTTTAAATGTTTAAATTTTTTAGCAATACTATGATTATTAAAAATTAATTTTAGAACATTTTAAAACAATTTTTTTAAAATCAAAATTTTTAATCTAATTTTATATACATTTAAAAATCTTATATACATTTAAAAATCATATACATTTAAAAATCTTATACATTTAAAAATTTAATTTTATATACATTTAAAAATTTCTATACATTTAAAAATCTTATATACATTTTAAAATTTATATACATTTAAAAATTTAATTTTATATACAGTTAAAAATTTCTATACATTTAAAAATCTTATATACATTTTAAAATTTATATACATTTAAAAATCTTATATACATTTAAATTTATATACATTTAAAAATTTATATACATTTTAAAATTTATATACATTTAAAAATTTATATACAATTTTAAAAACAATTTTAGAAATTCAATTTTAAACACATTTCAATGTTTGAATTTTTGCAAAACTGATGTAGCCACGAATCACCCTTTCAAAAACAAAAATGCAGTTAAAAACCAGACTTTCCTTTGATTTAGCTCAGAGTTTTAATACTCACTTTCAGAGCCGGTCCTAGCATGAAGCAAATGGTGCAACCACACTGGGTGCCATCTCTATGGGACTGCTAAAAAATACCTTACTTCATAATATGAACTCGTACATTTCAGTATTCACGTATTGATGAAATTTGTTTTAACACCTTCGAAAACTTTTGTAACTGCATATGTGAGGAAGAAAGGGGGCACATTTTTGTATTTTGCACCACTTTGAAAAATATCTAGGACCGGCACTGCTCACTGCATATTTTGTTGTTGTTGTGAACATCCAGGAAAGGAAAACTATGCTAGGGCTCAACTAAAAGGGAAATGTGCCAGGGTTGTTAAAAACCCCGTTTTTCAGAAAAGCACAACTAAATGGATTTTTTTAGGATATTTTAAGTTGAGGACGGTGGCATGGGTGCCCATAAAGGGAGGGGGGGAGATAGGGCACTTGCCCCTCCTGAACATATAGTATACTGTGTTATGATGCCAACAAAAGTGCATCCCAAATTGAAATCGGAACTCAAACTGTTACAAGTGTGAAATTTGCCCCACAACCGTTCTAGAAAATTTTTCCGAAGTATGCCACTGCCTTAAAAAAATTTATGGGCACCCATGGATGGTGGGCTCAGCATGTAAAGAGTTTTCTTTGCAACTAAAACACTACTTAAAGCTTTTTTGTATTGCACTAAAAAAAAAAATAGTTTAAAAATATTCAAATCAATTGAAATAACAATTACTGATGAAAATATAAATCTCATGTAATTTTAATATTATAAAAGTAAGTGAATTGAAACAAACTAATGTTAAATTATGGATAAAAATTCTTGTGATAGACATTTTAAAAAAATCTGGAAAAGTTTTTCTGAACTTTACATTCTAAAACATTAACTGATGATTTTTTTTTCTCTCTCCCTTTCTATCAAGCAGCAGGACAATATCACCTGGCAGGGTAAATGCCTGGATTAAATGTTTGGATTTTTTCTAGAAAAAAACCCAACCCACTGGGTTTTTCGGGTTTAAGAAAACCAATATTGTATTGCACTAGCAATATTCTTACGGATACCTTTGTATCCGCTCCCCTGCCCTCTCTGTTACCTCCGAGTCTGAAATAAAAAAGGCATCGCCATAATGGATGCAAATAAGGAAATACTCAGAATTACTAGATTCTTGGAATCAAAGTTATAACAAAAGGATTACAGATGTTAAGTGGGGACACAGCATCAAAGGCAATTAAATTTGTGACTATCCACCTGATTAGCCAGTTGTGGATCCAGGGAAGGGCCTAAGGAGCTTCAGCTTCCTCAAATTGTTAACGTGCAACATTGTGATTTATTATACACTTTGGATAGGTAAAATTAACCTTTTTTTAATAATTTATCCCCTAACAAAAAATTTTACACTGGTTTAGACTAAAATTTTGCTTTACTTACATTTTGTCTGTGTCAAGTTCTCCCCTTCAAGGAGGGTAAATAAACCATATAGCCTATATTAGTTAATGACATAAAAAGTTGGATTTTATAATGGGTTGGTACAAACTTATCCCCCCCCCCATTTTAATGCCTAGACATCACTTAAAGGGAAAACGAACTTAGCACAAGCTTTTAGTTTTGTTTTTTTTTAATTGGAAAAAAAAATTAATTCTTTTTTGTCTGTATTGAAAACGTTAAAGTTGAAATTTCGAAAAAACTCAGTTGCGTTTTTTCTTTAATTTTATCTAGTAAACTTTTTTGAAAAAGTTGATATATATACATTCTAAACTTTCCTGGAATAACCTGAGCAGAATCTTTAACTTATAGTTTGACTTCTGATAATATTTGGCTGAAATTCTTTTGTCCCCCAGCAAAATCTGGCAGCCCTATTTCACTATGACAAAATACTTAAATAGCTTGTGAATGACAGTGAGTAAAAGCACATGGACAAAAAAACCTTAACTAATTACACTTAAAATATATTATTTTTATACTCTTTGCTACTAGATTAATATCAAAGAGTTTAAAAACAATCAAAGAAACAAAGAATTATTCTATTTTATTTCTTTGGGACTATTTCTTCGCGATTAGTATAGAACTGCATAGATATGCATTTTCGCATGCTATTCGAATTTCATATTTATTTTTAGAAACTATACTATATAATTTTTTTCCAATAAAAATTAAGGAAAATTGTAATTAAGGAAATTTAAGGAATATTGTAAAGGAAAAAAAATATTAACTTTTTTCCTACTTTTTATGATACCATTCTGATTAAATTTTGAATTCAATTAATCCTTAATTCAAATTAAATGGCTGAATGTGCTTACAATTTTTCTTTCTTTTCCCTTCCTTTCATTTATTTATTTCTTCTTCAAAACCTTCTTTTTTTCTGTTTTTATCACCCCCCCCCCAACTTACAATTCAATTTTTTTTTTTCAAACTCCCTTTTCTTTACATTTTTTTCCTCTACCATCCAATCTTTTTTCACCTAAACCTTTCTCTCACGCATCAAATATATTGTTTTTTTCCTTCCCACCTTTTTTCATTTTATAATAAGAGGAAAGATAGCTGCAGTTTAGAAAAAATTTAATCGCTGCACACGAGCTAAGGTTGCCAAATTTTATACTCAGATTTAAGGGACTTTCTTTGTAATGTCACGCTTTCAGCATTTGTCCTCAACATGAGGCAAACACACGGTCAAAACTTTGCCGTATTCATCTTTGAAATAAAACTGCAAGCTGATCAATGAGAGTTTGGAACTGCATACGACCTCAACGTTAAAGATAGACTCATCTTGGAAAGGTATGTCATAACTGCCAAATGCAAAATCACTTTCAATCATGAGTGACATGGCATCAGTCACGTAAGTATGTTTGTGGACTGAGATTAAAAGGCTCTATACAAGTGGTCGGGGGTGTACATTACAAATTTTTTTTTATACCTCCACCCTCCAACCAGAGCCATCTGAAATACGCAGGCAATTTGCAAAAACAATCTTCGAGGTGTGTTTTGGAAATGATATGTGTCAATCGAAAGACTGGGCAAAAGATCATGTCAATGTCATTAATTCCTATATACCTGATACATGGTAAAGTAGAAAATACACAAAAAAGAAAGTTAACTAAAGTCTGATAAGATCAGAAGACTGACCCGTCGTCCCCCCGAAACGGGCTTCTTACGGGTTGCTCAGTCCGACCAGTGGAAAAAAAATCAGTGACACATAGCTATAATTAGAGTGACATGGCATCAGTCACGTAAGTTTGTTTGTAGACTGAGATTAAAAGGCTCTATACAAGTGGTCGGGGGTGTACATTACAATTTTTTTTTTATACCTCCACCCTCCAACCAGAGCCATCTGAAATACGCAGGCAATTTGCAAAAACAATCTTAGAGGTGTGTTTTGGAAATGATATGTGTCAATCGAAAGACTGGGCAAAAGATCATGTCAATGTCATTAATTCCTATATACCTGATACATGGTAAAGTAGAAAATACACAAAAAAGAAAGTTAACTAAAGTCTGATAAGATCAGAAGACTGACCCGTCGTCCCCCCGAAACGGGCTTCTTACGGGTTGCTCAGTCCGACCAGTGGAAAAAAAATCAGTGACACATAGCTATAATTAGAGTGACATGGCATCAGTCACGTAAGTTTGTTTGTAGACTGAGATTAAAAGGCTCTATACAAGTGGTCGGGGGTGTACATTACAATTTTTTTTTTATACCTCCACCCTCCAACCAGAGCCATCTGAAATACGCAGGCAATTTGCAAAAACAATCTTAGAGGTGTGTTTTGGAAATGATATGTGTCAATCGAAAGACTGGGCAAAAGATCATGTCAATGTCATTAATTCCTATATACCTGATACATGGTAAAGTAGAAAATACACAAAAAAGAAAGTTAACTAAAGTCTGATAAGATCAGAAGACTGACCCGTCGTCCCCCCGAAACGGGCTTCTTACGGGTTGCTCAGTCCGACCAGTGGAAAAAAAATCAGTGACACATAGCTATAATTAGAGTGACATGGCATCAGTCACGTAAGTTTGTTTGTAGACTGAGATTAAAAGGCTCTATACAAGTGGTCGGGGGTGTACATTACAATTTTTTTTTTATACCTCCACCCTCCAACCAGAGCCATCTGAAATACGCAGGCAATTTGCAAAAACAATCTTAGAGGTGTGTTTTGGAAATGATATGTGTCAATCGAAAGACTGGGCAAAAGATCATGTCAATGTCATTAATTCCTATATACCTGATACATGGTAAAGTAGAAAATACACAAAAAAGAAAGTTAACTAAAGTCTGATAAGATCAGAAGACTGACCCGTCGTCCCCCCGAAACGGGCTTCTTACGGGTTGCTCAGTCCGACCAGTGGAAAAAAAATCAGTGACACATAGCTATAATTAGAGTGACATGGCATCAGTCACGTAAGTTTGTTTGTAGACTGAGATTAAAAGGCTCTATACAAGTGGTCGGGGGTGTACATTACCTACATTATTTTATATACCTCTCACCCTCCAACCCGAGCCCATCTGCAACATCAGGCACATCCCTTCCACAAATCCACCCCACAACTAATTCTTTTGAAAATTCCCATCTACCATATACTCCAACCATCCACTCACATTTCCACCTCACATATCCCATACCAACCAACACACACCCATCACCCCATTACCTACTCCCACACCCACCCCCTCCCTAACCAACCCTACATCACCTCACCTCCTCCATCCCCTACTACCCCCTCACCTTTCAACAACCTTTAATCACCTACTCCCCTATTCCCCCCCCACCTATCCCCACTCACACCAACTCTATCCCATTCCACCTACCTACCTAAATAAATACTCCATCTCAACCCCTTCACACACCCTATTACTTTTTATACCCAACCCAAAAAAAAAACACACCCCCACCCCCTCTCCACATCCCAACTCCTTCCAAACCCCCCCCCCCACAACTCTTTATATAAATTCCCATCACATATACCCACCCTCCCTCATTTCCCCCTCTCCATACCCATACCAACCCCACAACACACCCTCACCATTACCCTACTCCCCACCCCCCCCCCTCCCTCACAACCCTAATCACCTCACCTACCTCATCCCCCTACTACTCCCCTTTAAAACTTTAATCACTACTCCCTATTCCCCCCCACATCCACCATCTACACCAACTCTATCCCATTCCACCTACCCCTACCTAAATAAATAATACCTATCTCAACCCTTAACACCCCTATTACTTTTTTACCCAACCCCAAAAAAAAACACCAACCCCACACTCCTCCAATCCCACCCTTCCCAAATCCCAACCCAACTCTCCAAATTTCTAATAAAATCATGTAGATATATGAACAAATATACTACCTCAATCCATTTCCCAAAACCTCCCCACCCCAAACCCATATCCCCCCAACCCCTCATAAAAACCCCATAAACCTCATCTTCCCCCCCTGATTACATCTTTCACCCCCCCACAACTTCACAAACCCCCACACAACCCCACCCATCCTCCTCAACCCAAAACACAACCCACCCTCTCCCAAACAATACCATATATACACAACACAAAATACTCCCACAACCTCTACCCCAAAACAATAAAAACCCCAACAACTACAAAAACCCCCCCCATTACCCCCCCAACCTTACCCAACACACAAATAAACACACTACACCTAAGTAAACCATCCTTACTAACAAATCCATTTTAACACCCACACTTCCTTTACTAACATTCATCAAACAAACTCTTATTCTACTCCACCATTTCCACTCCAAAAAACCCCCCAATTAAACCCACCACACAAATTCCCAAATTCCCGTGTTTGTGTAAACTTCAGTGTGTCCAGACTCTTCTCTACCTACCTTTCCCTTTTGTGTGTGTGTGTGTGTACTCTTTCTCTATTAACCGACTTTTATCTGTGCTGGCAAACAGTGTGTGCCACTCTCTCGCTCTCGCTGTACCTCACTGGCACCACTCATCATCAGACAAATTTTATTAATAAATTTCAAAACAACAATAACAAAAATATACACACATTATCCCCCTAAAAACTCTCCTCTCACCCTAAAACTTATGCCCACAAACCTCCCACCCCCATTCCACAACAAACTAACACAGACCCTAAACAAATTAGATACAAGTGTTAGAGAACATTAAACACACAATGTATCACTCATCTATCATTCCCCCCCTCCCCCTCCCAACACCCACCCCAAACACTTCTCCAAACACAACCCAAAACCATAACCACACAATCTGTCAGTTGCGTATCCACCACAAATAAACCCCACCAACACCCTTATACAAACCGTGCCTAAATTCACTTTTCTAAAGTACAAATAAACTAAACCATTTAATCCCTACACTTTACTCTTCGCTCTTACTCCACAATTCTCACCATTATTGCTACTTATAATTTCTTACATATCTCTCGCTGAAAAATACCATATATCTTTTTAATTTATGTCACATCTCAATCTAGAAATTGTTATCTTAAATACCTTTTTAAAGTTAATTACTCCTTTATAAATGCCCTGATCAGGTATCAACCCCCATAATTGAACATTAATCCCTTACTCAAAAAAATGAAGCCATACAATCACTTAAAACTACAAAACACAACAAATACTTTAAAAAATAAAATAACTTTAATATAATCAACCCTCACTAACTATAATTCCAAATCACACCAACAGAGCGATCCCGAGCAGAATTGACACACCATCACGACTACTCGCCCACTCCAACACCCTCAGCACCTAATAGTGTATGCCACACCTGTAATCACCCAATTGCACCGCAGATCACAATGTACCCATTCCCCTAAACATGTCACCAGAACTGCGCAATCGCTCTCTCTCTCACGACTTGCAATCAGTGTCCAACCGCACTACGATCTTCATTACTAAGACGCAGCCACTGAGAACCAAACGATAGTATACACCACGTCATGATGATATCAGACTAGCGTGTGAAGATTTTTAGAAAATTAAAAAAAAACAAGGCAAGGCTTTCTAAAAAAGTCCTAGCCAATGAAAAGAACATGTAAATATTGTTCAAAATTTTTTTACTCATTTCCTTTTTACTTAACTTATAAGTATTAACATCCAAGAAATAAATGTTTAAATTTATATGCTTGTGTCATTTATTATTACCCATGGTTTAGGCTCCTAATCCGTAACCATTTATTCATACCATTGAGATTAAACTACCCTCTCTAAAACACTAAAAATCCACCAAGGGTGTGTAGTGTACCCTTGCATACCCTCAGTGCTAGAGGTCATTTTGGTGTTCCGGTTAAACATTTTAGAAATACGCAATGAGCAGATTTACATGAGTGTAAAGAAATTTAAATTTTGAGAATTTATTGTGAGTAAAGGGACCACGCTTTCAGGAATTCTGAGCGGAGCATGTAGGGTCACACAATGTCGAATCTGACAAATATTTAATACTTTCAAATTCAAAAATATATTTTCCAAGAATAAACTCTTAAATTCTCTCATCGTTTTGGAAATAAGCAAATAATTTGTTTTCACAGTATTTTTTCATGCAGCTTTGAATGTGACCCTACATGAAGGAAGTAGAGAAGGTCATCCCCCTAAAATGTTCATTTTGCACATTTAAAAAATTTAATTCATCAAATCTCGGACACCCAAATTAAAAACTAATACTGCCCCTGCTTCCTTTATAAAAATGCTATGACTTTCATTTGAAGTTCCTCTAATCACTCTCCGAGGAAGAGAACCAGTGGTTAAACATTTGCATAAAGATTTTTACGTGCTGAAAGAACGACTCGTGTGCTAGATCAGCACAGGAAAGAATATTAACTTCGGCAAGAAGCACAAGAGCTTCTCAACTTCGCCGATAAAGATTGTTTTGATTTTAAACTATGCTCATGTGGCCGTTTACAAAAAAAAACATGCCGCTGCTTCTACAAAACAGCTGTTAAGCCTTTTGCGATGATTATAGTTTTTATGGAAGCACTCTCTGAGGAAGAGAACCAGTGCTAGCGACGTACGTGCCACCTTAATCGAACCCAAGCACATTGTGAGCGCAGGCGGCAGGATCAACGTATTGAACTGCGCACAGGATCGCAGAGAAGCAACACACCCCCGTGCTGCTGAGGCTCGCGAGCCACCCCGAGTCCACAACCAGCAATCGGTCGAGGCACCCATTAGACTTTGCCGACAACCCACCCAAGGCGGCTAGGCATCTCGGGAAGAGGCTCCAAGAGTACATGAGAAGAAACACTGACTTAAACTTTAGAAAAATTAAAATAAAAATTAGAAAATTAGGGTGAAGGCTAAATGAAAACTAATTTAATTTTTAATAAACTGAGAGAAAAAGCATAAGTAAAAATAATGTACATACTAACAAAAAAAAAAAAATTACAAAAATAAATAAAAATAACTTAACAGCAATTAACAACTGAAACAACGGCCTTCACCCCGGGACCAACGTTTCTAATCATGTACTCCTGGTTCCTCTCCACGACACATGCACCACCTTGGGTCAACACACGGGTAACAACCCGCGGTCGTCGACGCTGCCTAATGGACACCTCAACCTTGCCAACCACACAGATTGCAGCAATTTGATTACTGGCTGTGGCCCAGGGTTTCTCGGTCATTACCTCCAGCAAGCCCACGGACGTTGGAGTCACTGTGGACCTTGCTGTCTCCTTGCGCCTGTACGCAACGCGGCCGTTGATCCGGCCGTCGGCGGGCACAACGTACCCGGGTTCGGTGACAGTCGTACGTGCGGCAGCCCTGGTCCTCCTCCTCTGGGGCCGGACCGGGGGGGGACTCACCTTCTCCAGTACGACGGGCACCCGCTGCCCGTCGATTTCCTTCACGCCGTAGCGCAGGCGCTCCCCGCGCCAGAACTCCTGCGGCCGGAAGCGTTTACGCTGCGACCGGCGCAGTCCCTGGACGGGGGCGGGGATTGGAAAGTCCGGTGG
>JAWZYV010002670.1:0-14753 GCA_038373885.1 Cheiracanthium punctorium | reverse complement strand
CTATAGAAGCTGTGTTTTAGCTTGCTTTGTGAAGCTGTTTTTAAAGTGCTGTGTGTAAATTCTTCATTGCTGTGTCTTAAGGGATAGTGTACTATATCCCTTGAATATTTCCACGGAATTTTTGCCTGTAAAAGTGACTTATTTTGTGTGAGAAATACAGCATTTGTGAGAGCTTCTGATCCAAGCGGATTGTTAAAAGCACGTTACTGCTAGATTGTGCTTGTGAATTTTGTGCAGCTGATTGTTCTACGAAGTTCTAGAAGAAATAAAGTTTGTGTTCCATCCTGACAAGTGACTTTTTACTTGAACTTTTTACACCACTGGACTTTAGAACGACGAACCCCAGGAGTAGCAGAGTAATTCCGAACAATACAGTTTGCGATGCCACCGAAGGTGTGAATTATCCAGCAGAGTTTTTAAACTCATTATATTTACCAGGCATGCCGCCGCATAACTTACATCTGTAGGTTGGATCTCGGGTTATTTTGCTTCGTAATTTGAACCCACCACGGCTGTGTAACGGCACGCGATTAGTTATTAAAAAAACTAATGAAAAATGTTGTCGAAGCCGTCATTTTAAATGACAATTTTCGAGGTTTAAATATATTACTACCACGGATCCCTATTATACCCACGGATGTGCTAATTCAATTTAAACGTCTTCAATTTCCAATAAGATTGGCATTTGCAATGACTATCAATAAGTCTCAAGGCCAAACTATGTCTGTTTGTGGCTTAGATTTGAACACACCATGTTTTTCACACGGACAATTACGTGGCATGCTCTCGAGTGGGCAAACCATCCAGTTTGTTTGTGTTAGCTAAAGGTGGGGTAACAAAAAATATTGTACACTCTATTCCGTTAAGAGATTGATTTTATTTTTTTTTTTTTGTAAAATTATTGTAATTAGCGATATATATAAATTTAAAGAATACATTACAATGAATTAAAAATACAAATGTTTGGTATTGTGTTATTTTTATATTCCAGCATCGTTCACAGAGCTCCGTGCCTCTTCCACTCATATACCACATCCTCACAAATTTACAATAAGTTAGTCATTTCTTTCTACTAAAATAATGCTAGGAATAATTTATATGGCAAAACAACGTTTGCCGGGTCAGCTAGTTTTCAATATAAAATATTAAATGCCCATCTTAAGGAAAGCAACAAATTTGAATTACGCAACTACTTATATTTACAAGTTCAATTGAATTCGATTACAGTCTGTACACATTCTATTTTATTTAGTTATTTTTTGACATTTATTTTGATTTATTTATTCATTTTGTTAACGAATTAGTGACTTCTAGAAGAGATGATGGATGTATTGTACGCCTCATTTATTTTATAATTTGTTAAACATAATTAGGATTAATTATATGATACTTTTAAGAGGCAGCAGTGCACCGGACAAAGAAGTATTAAGTTATTGAGAAGGATAATTTAAGGAGCTGGTTTTGGGATTGAAGACGTCACTTATGATGAACCGTCCAAATATACCACTACGTGACTATAACTACGTGAACCTATTTCCAACATCTTCTCCGCACCCATGCAAGAGGATAGAATCGTGAGGCAAGCATTCTATGCAGGTAGATGCTGCTTAAGGACACGTGACCGAAAATCCAAGGTCACGTATATGCCCTATGCAAAAACTACATTTGTCTAGAACACCAATAAAAAATTTGTCCTTCTCGCCCAATATACTTTGAAATTTAAATTACATTATATTATAGTAGTCTAAACATAGCCATAAGTATGTAATGTTTTGTGTTTCTCGATATTTTAATGACTATGCCATTTTATCTATTACCCCCTTTACTGAATATTGTCCTAAAAATGTGTCCCCAAAAAGCGACATAATTTTGCATATATTTAAATAATACTATTAGTTCACAACAACTTTAATGTATTGTTACAATATTTCGTAAGCTGTAGAATATGCATCACATGTTTTTTTTTTTTTTTATATCCAATATATCCAATATATGGAAAAGTTTTTCCTAAATAATTGGAATTCCGGATATAATTTACATGATCAAAAAACAAAATTCAACTATAAACACACGGCGTAGCGCATTTAGATTTTGACAGCTTAGTGTGAATTTATAATTAACTAAAATCTTGATTTCACCGTGTTTTATCATTTTTTTTTCTAAGGGCGAAAGAGCAATTTTAACTTTTGCGCTCAAAATGGAACGTTTTCAATGTACAAATGCCCGCTAGGTAAATGTCTGATTATCAATAATGTTAACGATACTGTTTGTCAGCTCTTTCAAATTTCACGCTGAAAATTACTGACGATACTTAGGCTAACCGTACGTTAAGTAATTTAGAAAGCCGTAATTCTGAACAAACTTACATGGTTGTACCTTTCAATGATTTTTTTTTAATTTAATAATTCGCAATAGCAAGATGAGTGCTGCTTTAGAAACATTCCCGAGTATTTCCTTAAAGAAGGACGCCCCCACATAAACAGAGAAAAAAAGCATCCCATTACTGTTCTCAAAGATTTTATATTACATTATTTATTTTCTTTCATTAAAACAAATTGAAAAATCCAGCCGCATATTCAATTAATTATGGGTGTGTGTATTAAAATACTCTTGCGTTGCAGCTATATGTGGAGACAAAATTCACCGAAATTACGAAACTAAAACACTTTTTTGGAAAAGAAGTTCCTGAAATGAAAGTAACAATTCCGTTAATGCATTTTTCTTGAAAGGTTATTTAGATAAGTTAAGATATATTTTTTTATGCAAAATGTGTGTTTTTTCTTAAGCTCATTTCTCCCTAACACTGAATAAAAGTTTTATTAGAAGCATGGATCTACTTTTACGAGGAATTGCATTTTCTCTTATGTTTCCCCCAAAACTTAAAAAAAGCACGAGTCAGAATAAGAAATCATTATTGTTTTTTTTTATGTAGATGTAGAAATATTAACTTAAAAATAATTCTTTTCTGTTATTGCTTTTAATAAATTATGCTGTATAAAACATACTACGTCATATTCATTTAAGATTTCTCAATATTAATAATTGAACAGCGTTCTATATACTTGTCACTTACAAAGGTGTGATATGAAATTCAAGTCAGGATGGGATTCTTTTTATGATGTATGTTGGGCTCCAAAGCTGATCTATCTCACTCCATAAACAAAACGAAACTCAAGGATAAATAAATAACTTTCCGTTCATTTTCTTCAGAGATCTTGTTATTATTCTTGAAATGATTGAAATGTGTCAATTTCATATTTTCTGCAGAAATAAATCATTTTGAAGGTGGAAAGGTTTGTTTTGGAAAAAAAAATGATTTTTTGATTTTTTTTAATCGCGGGCAACGTTGACGTAGTTTTACATCATGATTTACATCACAAGTTAGCATGCGTAAGGCGAAATTTATGTCACGAGTCAATTAATTTCTCATTTTTTGGAACCCACAGCGATAAGATTAAATTAGTTTATACGAGTAGAAAAAAATAATTGATTCCTTGCGTGAGAAGACAGCTGAGGCATTCCAGTTTACATAAAATATCCTTTTATGTACATAAAATATCACCATTCGGTTGGGCCTTACTCACCAGTATAAATGCTCATGAACTCCAAAATACTGGCGATAAAATTCAATGAAAACAGATATATACACAGTCCAAGGGTATACTGAGATAACATTCCTCAAAAGGGTTAGTCAGTATTGCTATTTTTTGGCTAATTACCACCAAATTTGCGTATTCGCTAATCGGCATCTTCCCTCGAATTCCTCCTTTCTTCAACATAAATTTAGAAATTCCAAAAAGTCTCTTCATTAATGTATTTCTTGAAAATTATGCTTCAATAATTCTATATTTTTGAATAAGGCTATATTTTTACATTCCGAACATGTACCATGTAAGTAAAGTAGTATTGTAAACATGAAAAAATTCGAATTCGAGATTTTGGTGTATTTACACCTTTTGAGGACTTCTGAATTCATTTATGCTGTTATTACGAGATGTGTGTGTGTGTGTGCTTGTGTGTGAACACGATAGACCGGTATTGATTTTGGTGTGTATAGGACTTATAGTTTTTCTATAGGGCTACGATAAAGATTTCTTTTACATTATGGGCTATGGGGGGACATTCTTGAAAGTGAGCTAGCGTTTAAACGGTGAATTCGATATAGCTTCAATTTGGTATATATGTTTGAATTATTCATCGATTAAAATTTATTTAAATGCTTGGGAATGATCTTAACCGTAATTGTTAGGAAAGTCGAGTGGAGTCACTCCAATTTTTTTTAAAATATAACATTTTATCCGTTAACAATATTGAGATATATAAGCGGTAAATTTTGAATGGCAAAACACACAATTTTAAATTTATGTATCAGGTAGTTAATATAAAGAGCCTCTTTAACTCTAAAGACAAGGCATACTATACACTAACCTTTATTAACGTCCCGGTACTCCTGCATGAGTAGTGGTCTAAGCTTCTTTGTGGATGCATTTTATTCCTTGATGCGAGGTTTCATTCATATTTGTATTCTTTCGTTAAATTTGACTTTTCAGGAAACTCTGAGACAAAAGAAAACAATCCATTATTTTTAACACTACTTTTTTTTTCACAATTTAATTCAATATTTTTAAAGTTGATATTTCTGTTTGAACGATTAGTTTCAAACTTGCTGGAACTTAGAGTCATTTTTTTCCTTGGGTTCCCAAAATAAGGTGCAGAAACATATGATTTTTAATCAGCTTATAGGTTGCTGAAATTTTCGAAAAACAGTTTCCTGTGTCTCAATTTAGTTCTGCAGGGTAAAGACGTAATAAAATTCAAGCATCTACTTAAAATTACTGGAGAGGAAAAAATGAAATATTAATCAATGTTAAAGCCCTTTTAAAGAACTACTGATTTAATTTCGATAAATCAAAACCAATAAATCCGAAAATAAAAATACATTTTCAAAACCGAAAACATAACAGCTCAAAAATGAACGTCATCGTAACACCTGAGCTCTTATACTCAGTATTCAGTAAAAAAAATAGATTAAAGTAAGTGCACTCATTACTGGAGGAACTACATTTTTAAAGCATCTCTTTAGAATATGTTCAATAGAAAAAGGGATAGGTTTCAGAAAATGTTAGGAGATATTTACATTGGGGAAAGATAAGTAGTGATAGGTGGCCCAAAAGGATCCTAGAGGGCAAAACGACCCACGTATGTTTTCTTCTACACATGCAACTATATTTACAATGTAACACAAAAACTAGTTGTGCTATGTCAAGAAGAAACAATGACGATATATATCGCAGTAGTACGTGTTTGAGTAGATTTCTCCAAAGATTGAGTTTTATCTTGCAAGCAATAACTTTCCTATTGATTTAGAATGTAAAGAATGTGACTATTAATGTACAGAAATGTGACTTGGTTTACTGACTGGAAATATGAGTATGAATTGAATATGAGTTTATGTGGACTCTGTTTGTGCAGGAAATATTAGTATATGGCTGGAAATATGAGTATGTTTTCAGATGTGAATTATACTCGTTTAGTCTGTTATGCTTCTTGTTTAGCATACTTTTATTTATTTTAAAATTTTCATAAAATAAATTATGTATACTAAATGAATGCAAAACTTATTTTATTTCATTATGTATAGTCATAATTACTTTTACATGTTTTTATTTTGCCGATAAAAAAACGATTTACAATTATTTTCAAATGAAGGATCATTTGCCCTTGGGTGAGGGTAAAATGATAATTTGGACTCTTTTTCCAAAATTCTATTATTTTCGTTACTCATTTGTTTCGTTGCTTGGGTTTAAAATATTATTAAGATATGCTAATGATGCAAAATATAGTGTAAAATTTTGTGGCAAAGTTTAATTTAACATTTATGTTATTTTATGCAACTTTTCTACTGATAAAAAAAACTATTTACAATTATTTTCAAATGAAGGATCATTTTGCCCTTGGGTGAGGGTAAAATGATAATTTGGACTCTTTTTCAAAATTCTATTATTTTCGTTACTCGTTTGTTTCGTTGTTTGGGTTTAAAATATTATTAAGATATGCTTATGATGCAAAATATAGTGTAAAATATTGTGGCAAAAGGCCAAAGTTTAATTTAACATTTATGTTATTTTATGCAAGTTTTCTACTTAAGGGGGTCATTTTGGGGCACCTTCCCCTACATTTTACGAAGATTTCATTTCTGTATTTCAACAGGGGATACTGTATTAATACTTTCGAGGCAAAAAAGATAAATAAACAAGATAGCTATCCTTCATTTATGCATATGTAAAGGGATTGATTCAAAATTATGCTGGACTTAAAGTTGCGTGCATAGGCCAAAGTACATTTACCTGTACCTCATATAATGAAAAATACATACGAGACTAGAATAACTGTCGTTGTTGGTGTCGTGCCCATGGGTAGACTACACTATCCATGGAAAAGAGGTGTCATTGCCCCCGACGGTGTTGGACTTCTTTTTGCTGGTCCCCAATTTTGAAACGATTCCAGATGAGGGACCAACCACCACCTGAAATCGTCACTCCCAGAGGTACCGTTTCACAAATTCGAGGAAATTGGAGCCACGATGGACTTTACATGCACCAGCTCCCATTAACCTACACAGTCCCACAGCAGTCGAGCCGTGAGGGAGTTGACCCTCCCAATCACTGTCCAATCCGGATGCTGCTCCACTCCCCTTGTTCTTATGGGAACGGAGTTTAGTGCCCATGAGAATAACTGTGATACGGATTACTGACTGGTCACAGTGTTTAAAAATCATCTCCAGAAGCTGATATAAAATATAACACTATATACAGTTTTTAAAGAAAGAAAAATAAATAAATTTATTGAGGTGTAGTTTAATGAAATAAAAAATAAGGAAAATGAATTTATTAAACGTTTTAAAATGGGCAAATATAGAAATAAGTATAACATCAAAATGTTTTGCTGCTACACGAGGAAAAAAAATAAAGCATTTGTTGCAGATACTTTTAATTAAAATCTCATTATTCTAAGCTTATGCTTGGATTAATTCTCGACTAAATTTTGACACTACACTAGAGTAACTAATTTTATATTAATGTAAGATTTTTTTAGAAGGGAAACAAAATAATATGTTTTTCTAAGAATTGTTATTTGCTTATTTTAATTTAAAAAACAGTGTACAGTGTTTCTGAAGTACAGGCAGGAGAATTACTCTTTCAAAGTTGTTTTTATACTGTACTAATTTATATTTCACTTAAAAAATCCTATAAAAGTATATTCTTACTTTGTTTCCGAAGATATTTTTCTTACATAAACATTATTTTTTTTCTAAAGTAAAGCCTGGAATTCAAAATTGATTTTCATATGAATGTTCATATAAATACCTGCACACAAGAATGCACGATTGGGTATGCGCTTAGAAGACACAAAAACATACTAATGTACAAAGCTCGGAAGCATTCGCTGACTTATCTTTAAAAATTAAAGTAACAATACCCATGATTTTCCAGACATAAACATACAATGCATAAAGTCAAATCAACTTAAAGGATTCACTAAATAAATATCGGAAAATATTCTGTTTAACAAACCGTAGCTCAGAAATCAGATCGCTCGTATCATAAAACAGATAAATCAAAGTACTTTCAAGCGTCATAATAAAATTGGTTTAAGTAAATTTCGATAGAAATGTAAAAGAAACAAGTATACGAAAATGTATTTTTTCGAATTTTAGTAGAAATATGCATTTTCGTATTTACTTTCACTAATTTATAATCACAATCATAAATAAAAACACAATACGTATTCAAATGGGCTTTTCATAAAGTGATAAAACTATTTTATTTATACAAGATGATTTATTTTTATATGATAAATTTGGATGCTTTCTGCTTTCTTCCTTTTTAAAGTAGATTTTTTTATTAAATATTGTAAGGCTTTCTTGCAAATAAAATATTCAAGTGAATTACTTTCGCGGGTATCTTACTTTAGAATTTCAAATTTAAGTAAAATCCATTTATAATTAAGATATACATTTTAATGTATTTTAATATTACTAAACAGAGTTAAATTAAAACTAAGGATAATAATTACTAAGTTTGTACATTTATGATTTTAGAAATAATTTTTATATTAAATTTGTCAAACTGAGAGAAATAAACGTATCAAATATATTTTGCGAGAAAATATTTCTTGTTTTTAAAGAGATTTTTCTAAAAACATAACTATAAATTTAGAATAATTATGCATACAAATTAGTGTAGCAAGTAGATAGTACATGAAATATCCATAGTAATTAGGACCGACATATTTTCAATAAATCGTTAAACAGTGTACAAATAAATTGAGACGAAATAAAGAATATTAAGTAGGATTTTGCAATAAATAAACGAATTTCGCTTTGAGTATAAATAAAAAGGTGTTTTTTTTTTTTTTTTTTTTTTTTTTTTCTAGTCTAGTATCATGCGAGTCTCGACAAAATTTCACAATCAGGGACGTGACTGAATGAGTTTCAACAAATTAAACATACCGATTTTTTTATCAAAGAATCTTTTTAATGCATTTATTGATAAATTTATATTTCTTTAAAAATGTTTGTTCAGTTTTTCAGCGTGAATTCGCAAAATTTAAATACTTTCAGTCAATAATCTCGCAACTAAATCTTGGATTTCAAAACCGCTCGAGTTTTGTAAATTTAGGATGAAGAAACCGATTGTTTCTGACACTTTATCGAAAATTAATTAACCGAGTGGAAATTGCCCGAAAGTGAAGAGATATTTTTTTATCTTAAAATTTTTGGGAGAGATTAGTAAATTTTTTATTTCCATAAATTCAAATAGTGTTTTTTTTTAATTTCTTATTTTCTTCGAACTGTCAGCTGTTGAATAAAAGAGCACTACAGATATATTTCCCTGAAAACTTAAAGATCTTTTGTTTTATCTTTCACTGTTAAAGTTCTAGCAAGCAATTTCAATTTTATGAAGATAAATGTGCGTGTAATTTTGAGTTCCTGTTCTGGAGGTCTATTGTCCCGAGTCGGTGGAAAAGCAACTTCTTAACAACCGATTATTAAGAAGTTGATATCTGGCTTCCCAAGCAGCTATTTTTGTAAAGCGCAATTTCGGTCCCCTCCAGTTGTTCGAGAAACTTTCTGCTATTGAGGCTAGAGCTTTGGACCAATCAGCATGAAGCAATCCGAAAATTTCACCAGCAAAATCTAACCAACAACCGACATGTGTTAGCAACAAATGATAGTAGAACCCCTGAATTTTTTTATTCAATTAACTGAAAATAGAAAATCTTTCTGTTTACCTATGGACCTCACATTCATTTAATTTCTAGTGCTTGGAAATATATTGTGTATTTGTTCCATTTTTCTTAGATGTTATCTTTAAGCATGCTCTTTGTTTTTCTTATACCTGCAGCTGGATAAAACAAACGGAATGGGAAAAAAAAAACTTGGTAGGCAGGCTGATGATAACACTAGAAGTAGTACTCCGTGGTGAAAAATATTAGTTAAATAATCACCTATAGTGTTATTAATGGCTGTGCTGTAACTTAGCGATCCGACAAGTAGTGTAATACAAAGGTACTAAAGTAAAATGCAAGTGCATGCTTCCGTATGCCACAGAAGCGCCAGTCATTGGTGCTGAAACCACATAGAAACTTCCGGAAAATAATCTTAGCGAAAGTGAGTCATCTGAAATGAATATGCGGAAGAACGCTGATGATATTGAATGCAGTCAAATACCTGGCTCGGGAAGAGAATGCAGTGGATAAAGCTTAATATTTCACTCTAGTTTTCGCTGTGCTATTAATATTAACACTAGGGTACTATTTCGCTCAATCCCAGAATTTTGTCTACGCATTTGTGTCTACGTGATCTTGTAGACAGGTTTTGAAGTTATGAACTGCAACGCACTTTTAAAACAAGTTATTTAGAAATAAGCAAAATATACTCATTTCTGAGTACTTTGTGAACATGTAATTGTTCCGAGTACTTCGCTCTTCAATTTAAGAAATGCATCTACTCATTTTTTGATTTCAAGCAAGAACTCAAACATGAGTATACCTAGACTCAAAATTTTGGATCACATTATTACACAGTTTTGAAAACATGCATTACTCTTACATACATTACTCTTAAGATTTTAAAATATACTTATGACATGTACTCATTTTTGAAGAACCAATATATTCTTATTAAATATACAATTTTTGAGCACGTTGATTGAAATTCACAAATAACCATCTTCTTATAAGTACAATTTTCATATTGCGTGATTCTTTTGTGAAAATTATTTCGTTTTATCTTATTTATATTCAAGACGCTGACCGGTCTTTAAAAGATTATAGAATGTTGTTATTATGACAATGTGTAACTCTTCATCAGAGATAAACTTACAAAAGCGTAGCGTTCCCCTAACTCTGTTTAGAAAGTCATTAGTATTAAAACTTTCAAAATCTAAAGGAACTTCGATATTTTTACTATTAAAAATGTTATTTTAATTCTCCCTCTAAAAAAATAAAAATAAAAACGGTGATGCTAAGCTTACGAATGTTATTCATTGTTAGCTGGGTATACAGAATGAATAAGCTATAATAGCTATAAAATTATATTATACGACCAATGAACGACTTGACAAACAAGCATAACAAAACAAAATAACTATAAGATAAAACAATCCAATATAAAAACTGTACTTCCTCATATGATGATTATGGTGCCTAATGAATTTTTTATTAATTCATATATATCAGGATATATGTCAGATTATAACTCCCATTGAAGAACATTGCACACAAGCTCTTTTTTGCTGCAATACATACGTCGTGTAAGTTGAAGCAAGCGATGCCGACGCTTCAATTGATAGTCTCTGGACATGGGAACTGGTCGAAAAAAAAAAGAAAAATTCGTCATGGTAGCTGCATATGTTTTTTATCGCCACCTTAGCGAGATTCCCGGCGTTAAGTAGGATGTGCTGGTTTTCTTTGTATATTCATACGCACGGTGTACCATGTGAACAGTAAGATATAGTTCATAAGTTTAAAGTACGCTGCTAATTTATTCTTCTAACTATTTCAACGAATCATTTCTGAACATCACCTAAATATTGATTAAATTATTTCTGTTGTGCAAGTTAAGTAATGAAAGATTATATTTATATTTTTTTCACATGCTTAATTTTAAGTTTGAGTTACGTTTTACATTCAAGCACGTCATTAATTCGTTTATGACGCAATTATACATAAAAAAAATACGAGTATACTAAAGTACTCATTATTAAGTAAATCCCTTTTGGTTGTGCTCTAAGGATCTTTTCAAATGTGCTTGCCGGATAACTTGGATGGGAGGAAGGGGCGTTAAAAAAGTCTTGAAAGTCGTACAAGATTTGCGATTATTGATAATTAATCTCTAAGATTGGGGCAAAAACGCGGCAATTTACTATAAATATATTAGGAGTTTAGTTAGAAAATTCCTGGCGAAGATTGTAAAACAGTTTTGGTAGGCGATTTTAATATAGATTTCAATTCCGAAGAAGTGTTTTATGGAACAGAAAAGACAAATACGGCACACTCATCTTTTATGATACATTTTCCAAATGGTATTTATAAAGGTTAAGTATAGGTTGACTGTGCGTGGCGAAAATTGTTAAACAGTTTGTCCTGCAGGCACAGCTGATCACCTTTAGAAAACGTGCTTTGGAACGATGGAAACGAAATTCTTCTCTTTAATGATACACAACTTCTCCTCTAACTGGACAACAGTGCCACCTCACCGCTACCATATCCTATTTTGCTCATCCCCGCTCTTCCGGGAGTTTCTAGATTATGCTAACACTATTTCATTTACAGCTCTTGTATACGCAGAAGACATATTCTGCTTCAGTACAGAGCTAGTAATAACCAAACTATTTGTTTATTCACTTGAACATTTTCTGTCTTTAATTACTAAAACTTGATAAATATTTTACTACGGTGGAATTGCAAATATATATACTTATGGATGAACAGGAGCGAGAGCTTTTATTACACAAATTTCATATATATGTTTCTCTAATCTATTTTAATCTACTACACAAAAACGCGTAATGTGTACGTGTTTCTGCAATGGTTTTGATTTAAATTTCTACTGTTATTTTCTTCCTCTTTTGTGTGAAAAAACAAACATTCAAAGCTTTACTTTAAAAGGTAACAAAAACGCCTTTTCTAATAGAGGGAGATAAATGTCCACAACAGTATAGAAAAAATCATTTAACACAGCTTTCATCCTTTTATAAGAAATAAACTAATCCTTGTTGGTTTTTAAAGGTAAACAGCTGTATACTAAGTTGTTTAGGACTGTATTCAGGCCGTTTTGTACACAGAGGTGTATCATTATTCTATGCTTTTAGAGTGATATACGCGTTTCTAGAAGCTTTTAAAGGGATTTTTTTTATGATTCACTACAAATGAAAGGAACGTTGCTTTTATGGCTCTCTTCGGAGCTCATGGAACGGAATGGACTGACTCAATGTGTAAAGAGATTTTAGTTGTAAAAACGTAATTAAACCTGACCAGAGTAATGTGCTGCAGATAAGTAAATATTCATTACTTTTAAGAATAGTGTTTAACCCTTTGAGGCGCAACCCTTTCCCAATGCTGAAAAAAGGGCAGCCATTGCCATCGCTCGACTTAACTACCAGCAAGATGGCGGACGATTGAATCGTTCATCGCGTGCCACAGATCTAGAGACCCTTTTTTGACGACAGCTGGCTGTGCCGCACAGCATGCTCAGTCAAAAAAGGACCTTTAGATCTGTGGCACGCGATGAACGTTTCGATCGTCTGTCATCTTGCTGGTAGTTAAGTCGAGATATGGCAACGGCTGCCCTTTTTTCAGCATTGGGCAATCTATCCAGCTGTTCTTCCATTTTTCAGCAGATGTCAGTGCTTTTGAAAGTAATCGTGACCATTTTTTGACGGGAAATGACGTGCTAAAAAGTAAAAGATTCTCATGGAGTTATGTAACCCGCAACTATTTTTATAGAAATCGAATCTATTCCTCGTGACTGGCAACAGTCAAAACGTTACAGTTTGGTGTTCCCAGAGCGGGAACACTGCGCGTTAAAGGGTTAACAATTTGAACAGATACATTTAGATTTATTATTGCGTTAGAAATGGTGATGAATATTTTACTACCGAGGAATATATATGAAATGGGATAGCCTCTCAAAATTCCAATTTTCTATTAGTTCACTTCGACATTCTATAAGTAGCATCTTTCGTTTTCAAACAAAGAATTTGTCTAAGGATCTAAATTTAATTATAAAGGCAATTGACACTTCACCCCCTCATTCTACGCCTTAGGGTCGCCATAGATCTCAAGATTTTCCAGGGGCTATGAAACCCTGGCATTTCAATAATCTATAAATACATCTTTTCCTTAACATGTGATACGCTTATAAATCGCGTGACCCACGATAAAAAAGTGAAACCACCGTTCAGAGAGCGGGATTTGCTTGGCCTCTTTAGCCACATAAAGATGCATGAAAAGTTCTTCTAATAAAATATGCTTTAAGCCAGGAGCATTTTTTTAATACTTCGACTGCTACAGCCAATAGTATCGGGGCTGCACCTCTGCGGAAAATATCAGCGAACAATGGCCCGTGAACTTCGGACAGGCCAATTTAAGATTAAGGACTGGTGCCCGTTCTTAACCTTTCAGATATGTATTTATACTTATACCGGGTGATTCTACACTCCGTGTACAAAATTTAAGGGGAGGTAAGATACACCTATACGCCAAGACGGTTCAGAATCACATACCAATGCGGAGTCGGAAACGTTGTATTTTTGTACCTGTTAATAATCACTTTAGAAATTATGTTCTCGTAACAGTGAAGTTTCCGACAGTGTTATTTTTCAAAAACTAATCCATCCTTCACCGATTGCACTTGATAAAAATTGTTGAATCAAATTATTTTTCTTTAATTACATTGATACAATTGTCTGAGTAACGTTCATTGTTTATGAAACTTCGTTAAGAAATTAGACGCCCACTTCAATACTTCTTCCAAAGTGATTATTAACAGGTACATGTACACATTTCCGACAACGAATTGCGATGTGATTCCGAGTCGTCTCTGTTCCTCCTACAAACTGCAAGTTTGTCAGTCTGGTAGCGAATCACTGTATATATATATATATATATATATATATATATATATATATATATATATATATATATATATATATATATATATATATATATATATAAACAGATTGTTACAGTGAAAACCCGATATCAGTAAAAACTCGAATTAACTAGGGAAAACGCGTTCTAACTGACAGTGCTAGGCAAATCCCGAATTAACTAGAGAAAACCCGATTTATTCTTGTTTTGACTGATATGTTACACAATAATTTTTACATCTATCAAAAATTATTGCATTATTTCAATGATATGTTATATGACAAGTTGGTTTTTTTTTTTTTTTTTTGGCTCTCGCAGAAGGCCAGCGGTAGCATATTTTTGAGGAGCCCCCTACAGCTGAGGCCGGACCCAGTGATGTTTTTTTTGGGTCTCAAAAAAGGGCCAGATGTAGAATATTTTTGAGGGGCCCCCTACAGACGTGTCCAGACCCGGAGATGTTTTTGGGGGTCTCGCAAAGGGCCATCGTTAGCATATTTTCGTGGAGGGAGCAAGATAAGGATTAAGGTTCAACTCGCCCATCGATTTGATTGATAGCTATTGGCGCGGATGAAACTGACCCTCGTCCGTATTCAGCA
>JAWZYV010002669.1:0-14908 GCA_038373885.1 Cheiracanthium punctorium | reverse complement strand
CCTTTTTCCTGGGAGCGGATCCAATAGGACCGGGTCCGAAGGAGTCAGTCCTTCAGAGGATCGGATCCGTTCGGACCGGATCCTCAAAAGGACCGACTTTACCCACCACTAGTTTAAATTTGTGCAGCCTTTCTTCCGTAGCAAAACTTAGAGTGCGAAGACGGGCAGTTAAAACGTCCTCATAGCGGTTTCTAGTCCAATTGTAAATGTCTTTACCTAAGTGCGCATTAGTTGTTGAATATTTACAATTCAACCACCAGTCATCAAGGTGAGCGTTTAAGCAATTTTTGAAATGTTTTTTAATGTCCTCCGGAGCAACACCGCTATAGGTATTTGTAGCAAAAGGACCATTCTTTGCTAAACTGTCTGCCTGTTCGTTAGCTTGAATCCCCATATGGCCAGGGACCCAAATTAGGGAGATATCCCTAGTAGCAATAACCAATCGGTCGATGAGAGGCGGGTGAGTTAAATCCGAGGAGAAGGAGCAATGGCCGATCACGGCTTTTCATCCAAAAAAGGGGAAATTTCATCGGCAACTGGTACAAAATGTCCGCTCGGGGAGCCATAAAGCCGATCATCGTTTCCCGATGACTCCGATGAAATAACGAAAAGAAACCGATAAACTGTGAAAAATATATTTGTTAATAAAAAATTAACGACTGGCAGCAAAATTTTCAAAAAATGTCCGTTCTGTTTATTATGTTTTCGTTTTTTGTATGCTAAATTTCCGTTTTTCTGAAAAAAAAAAAAAAATCCTTCGTCCCTCGGGCCCGAACCCTAAGCGTACAGATTACGAGATAAGGGCGCTACCTCTATACCATCGAATCTTGTCATGTGAAAGGCAAAGTATGAAGTAGAGGTTATTTTAGTCTCAGATTGGGACTTTGCGTGAAATTTTGACGAAGTTTTGTTCAGCTATTATTAATAATATTCAAATTATTCGATTGGAAAGAAATTAATTTCACTTTTTACCAATGTATGTAAGTAGCAACAAAATTCATAATTAATAATTAAAAAACAATATTGCCAATTGTATAGGAATTTTAGTGCAATTTTAACTTTCAAATTTCTTGGATAACTTTTAAAAATTAACTGATTTCTCTTCTTGCTGTTTACATTAAAGAGGTTTCAAAAGAGTTGCTCATTGTAATGAAGTTTCCGTTTTTCTTATAATGCAGCTGAGGCTCAATTGAGCGTCAGCTGAAGAAAATCTATTTAAATAGATTTTCTTTTCTTTTTTTTTAATTATTTAAATATTACAAACTATTTTTATATAATAAACACTTACATTTTTTGGTAAATATTTCTTTTCAAATTTAAATTTTGTGGGGGGGGCAAGGGGGGATACCCCCCCCTGCCCCCTCCCAACCCCAATACAAGAAATTTGAAGTAAATTATGCGATTAATTCAAGAATTGTTCAAAGTTTCCCTTAGATTATGCAAAGGCAGATCTAAATTACGCAAATATTTATAGGAATTTGGGTAAAGTGTAAACCACTGGGGAAACCTGCAAGGCCCGTTGACTATAGAGCTGCAGTTTCGGATAAGATATTGTTTTTCGGTTTCCCATCGGCGAAACTGCTCGTCTAGATCACTTCTATCCATGAATAAAAATTCATCTATTGCAGATAAACAAAAGTGCACTTGCCGATGACTGAATTCGACGAGTCGATGAGTTAACGATGAGTCGATGAACGACCGAGCAGAAAACAAGCAGTTATTGCTACTAGGGATTGGCCCCGTGTAACTTGGCCATACGAAGGTTGTGGTATAACTGTAGTACTGCAGCCGGAGATTTGTAGGTAGTAGTTTTGAGGCTTTCCAGAGCAGATTTGCTATCCGTGAGGATTAGATAGTTGCCCATGTGTATAAAGTTAGTTACGGCTAAATTTATGGCGAGGACTTCGGCAGTAAATACTGAGTTGATATGATTGATTAGGTGAGCTCGGTAAATAGCGTTACGAGTGTCTACTGCTGCAACAGCAGTTTTATGATTATCCTTGGAAGCATCGGTAGCAATAATGTGGTAATTTCCATAGGCATTCTCTATGTATTCATTTAAACTTCCTCTAATTGCCTGAGGAGGAAGGCTTTTATTTTGAAAGGGAAGGTGATCCGAAATGATTTCTACAAACTCCGTAATATAACCGAGAAGCCAACGAGTAGAAATTAATTGAGCAGGTGTTATCTGCAACCTCTCCAAATACCTCTCTAGCAGAGGTTGGGTGCAGTATAAAGAATAGTTGGGGTCAGAGTATGTGCCGCATTTAAGGAGAAACACCGAGGAGAGGAACTCCCTGCGCAGCGAAAGGGGGCATTGACCAGATTCCTTATACAGTTTGAAGAGGGGGGTCCACATTGGAAGACCGGTCGCGAAGCGTAAGGCCGCATTATAAACCACATCCAGGCGTTTTAAAGTGGAAGGAGCAGTGCTTCCGTATACAGGGCACGCATACTCAAGGGTACCACAAATAACGGCATTAACTACGTTAAGAAGGTCGGCAGTACGACAACCCCACCTAGAGGAGGCAATGGCCTTTAGGAGATTTAAACGTTTAAGAGCTTTTTTCACGATGTAGTTGACATGGTGTTTAAAACTGAGGTTGCTTGAAAAGAAAACACAAGAATTTTTATGTTCGTTTCCCAAGGGATGGCAACCCCCTGGATTTTTAAGTCAGAATTTGGGGGGGCGGTTTTTCGGGAGAAGTTAATCGCGGCACATTTGTCAGGGCGAATATCAAGTTTCCAATAATTGCACCACTGGTGAACCCTATCCAGGCTATTCTGGAGTTTTACTAACGCCGTGGGCATGGACTTATCTGTACAGTACACCAGGATGTCATCCGCGTATACAATTACTTGTGCACCCGCGTATACAATTACTTTCGTATCGTTACGGGGGATGTTACCATCTTGGGCTTCTAAAAAGATGACTATGTTATTAACTCCATTTGCAAAAGCATATTCTAGTTGGAGGGGAGGAGGGACATCTTCCCTGATACAAAAACTTATGTTAGGCACGACTTCACCGTCTGACACGTTGAATTCCGAATACATGGACATGAGTGCAGGTAACCGCCCACAAAAAAACAAGACACGGGGGAGTTACCCCAAGAAAAAGAAGGGAGAAATGCACTTACCTCGTGCTATTCTAAATTAAAGGGAAAAAAATGCAACTAAAAAAGGAAGTAAGAACAACACCTACAGTAGGTATGACTATAAACCCAAGAGGGAAAAACAAGCCGGACGAGCAGCGCACCCGCCACCCAACAAACTCTTGTTTGTTGATGTTATCATCGCTTCCGTAGAGCAGTCGCGCGCGCGGTAATATATCTGACCAATCAGGGACGAAGCCGATGTTAAACGCTCCCGGAAATGATGAAAGATGAAATCCTTTCAAATTGGTAAGATCGTAAGAAGTGCTCTTTTTCTTTTCTGTTGAAGAAGAAATCGAATGCTGGTTTTTTATAAATCGTGCTGTACGGAGCGTTTTTCAGTGAAAAATGATAGAAATTGTTCAAAATCGTTTTCTTTCTTTTTTTGAGCACTAAATCGCTCAACGTAACTGAGAGAGAACTTGACTAATAACCTGATGACGTTGCGGCCCGCCACTAGGCAAGTGTATTCAATTGCGGCCCGCGAGCATTTGCAAGTTGGAAACCCCTGTTCTATAATGTAAAAGAACATTCATTGGTTGCCCTGTCAAAAAACTGTAAGTCCTATAAACAGCAAAATCTACACACGTGTGACGGTGACGATCCCACGTGTGCAGATTGTAGTATACATACCCAATTTGAACTTCTTCCAATGCACCATTTAGACAGTAGCTCATTTTAAATGATTTGCGTCCGTAGGGCGTATTGTATAGGAACTGTTTTTTGCGATCCCGTGAACAAACTATCAACTTTACAAACAAATCTATGCAAATAATAGGACCTTGACTTTTTATATACAGGCTTAGTTTGTGCTCAATCGTATGCACCATTTAGAATCTTCCAAGAATTCCCGTCCATTAGCCGTAATGTAAAAACGGAGCGTAAAAAAGATGAGCGGCAGATATCAAGTCTCAAGTCGAATTCTTCCCTCCCCACACTCGCTTTAATAGGTCGCGATCAATGGTGGCGAATGCGTTTGTGATCCTTTGGCGTCAATCTTTTAAATCACGTGGCGTAGGAGGCACGAACACACGATCTTTTATGTAACCCCATAAGATAAAAAAATCTGGCGTGACTCCACTCGACTTTCCGAACACTTACGATTAAGATCATTACCAAACATTTAAATAAATTTTAATCGATGAATAAGTCAAACATATATACCAAACTGAAGCTCAATCGAATGCAACGTTTAAACGCTAGCGCACTTTCAAAAATTTCTCCCCATAGGCCATAATGTAAAAGAAATCTTCGTTGTATCCCTGTAGAAAAACTATAAGTCCTATACACGTCAAAATCAATACCGGTCTTACAATGGTGGTTTATATAATATATATACCCAATTTGAGCTCAATCGAATCGACCGTTTAAACGCTAGCGCACTTTCAAGAATTTCCCCCATAGGCCATAATGTAAAATAAATCTTTTTCGTAGCCCTGTAGAAAAATTATAAGTCCTATACACATCAAAATCAATAACTCTGGTTTCTCAGTAGCCCTGTAGAAAAATTATAAGTCCTATACACATCCAAATCAATAACGGTCTCACGATGGTGGTTTATAACATATATACCCAATTGGAGCTCAATCGAATGCCCCGTTTAGGAGCTATCGTGTTCACTCTCTCTCTCTCTCACACACACACACATACATCCATACATCTCGTAAAAATAGCATAAATGAATTCAGAAGACCTCAAAACGTGTCCATACACCAAAATCTCGAAGTCGAATTTTTTCATGATGACAATACTTTCCTTACGTGGTACATGTTCGGAAAGTAAAAATGGCATGGAGTGAGGTCCGGAGCGCGAGGTGGCCAGAGAAGAACGCAAATGTCGTCCTCAGAACCTCGTCCAATCCAAAGACGCGGAAGCTCGCTATTTGTGAAACAAAACTTGCAAAGTTTCTTTCTCCGATAAAGTCAATTTTGCTGCTGTATTGGTAATATATTCTTTTTGTATAAGCCTTCCAAACCAGGGAAGGAATTGTGACATACCCTATATAATCTACTTATATAATACACTAAACGTATGCAGTACCAAAATCGACGATATTTTCACGCTCCGTACGGCAACAGCTTGATGTAAACATGAGTGTCATAACGATAACGCATGCGCAAAAATCTAAGGAAACAGTTCAGTGACGTCCAATGCAGCAAGCCTATCCGCTACTGGTTACGTACATGTCACGCAGTAGCTAGATTACAAAACAACAATGCACACGCGAAAAATGCAAGATCTTTCGGATCTTTTCAGAGCTTTAAAATATCGAATTTACAATACTTGGCTCGTTTATCGCACATAAAAAGAAAAAATTTCGTCATGCAGTAGGCTAAACCACATTTTAGCCATTTCCTGTTTCATAACATTGTTACTATTGTAACCAAGGATACGGATTAATAACACAACCGTACTAACACCAGGATGCTAAATTTTGCACATTAACCCCACAGCAGCTGCCGTATTCATTTGTAAAACACGTTATCAACCACAATACAGTATTTTTCTTCGAGAAGAGAATGTTATTATTCGTGCCTCCAAGAGTATTTTTATAGTAATTTTATGAATGGAAATGTCACCCATTATGTATTTTTATACACTTTGAAATGTTAGTACTTGGCATTGCCACCATCTGCTTTTATCATGACACCCCAAAATTTGCAGCAACCCTAACCTAAATAAATTTCGTTACAAATACTGTTAACCCTTTGAGGCTCAACCCTTTCCCAATGCTGAAAAAAGGGCAGCCGTTGCCATCGCTCGACTTAACTACCAGCAAGATGGCGGACGATCGAAACGTTCATCGCGTGCCACAGATCTAGAGACCCTTTTTTGACGAAGCAGGCTGTGCGCGAGCACAGCCAGCTTCGTTTCGATCGTCCGCCATCTTGCTGGTAGTTAAGTCGAGCGATGGCAACGGCTGACCTTTTTTCAGCATTGGGCAATCTATCCAGCTGTTCTCGCATTCTTCCATTTTCAGCAGATATCAGTGCTGTTAAAAATAATCGTGACCATTTTTTTACGGGAAATGACGTGCTAAAAAGTAGAAGATTCTCGTGGAGCTATGTAACCCGCAACTTCGCGAGCTATGTAACCCGCAACTACAGAAATCCAATCTATTCTTCGTGACTGGCAGCAGTCAAAACGTCAGAGTTGGGTGTTCGCAGAGCGGGATCACTGCGCCTTAAAGGGTTAAGTGATGTGCGAACAAAATTTACGCAGCTTGAAACGATTTTCGCAAAATCTCAAAATCCAGTCACATTATTTTGGTACTAGCCTACTAGCGATTTTGCCCGGGCCATCCTCGGCTGGCTACGTGGCCGGTGGTAGCCCGAGCAAAATTGCTAGTAGGGTATTGTTTAACCCTTTAACGCGCAGTGTGTCCGCTCCGGGAACGCGAAACTCTGACGTTTTGACTGTTGCCAATCACGAAGAATAGATTGGATTTCTATAAAATAGTTGCGGGTGACATTGCTCCACGAGAATCCTTTACTTTTTAGCGCCTCATTTCCCGTAAAAAAAAGGGTCACGATTCTTTTTAATAGCACTGACATCTTCTGAAAAATGGAAGAATGAGAGAACAGATGAATAGATTGCCCAATGCTTAAAAAAGGGCAGCCGTTGCCATCGCTCGACTTAACGACCCGCAAGAGGGCGGACGATCGAAAAAAATTCATTCCATTCGCTTCAGTCATTTACAAGGGATGCGAGGACAAAAAGAAAGTGTAACAGACAGTTTAACAGAACGAAATACAGACAAAAGTATTTTGACGGTCATTCTGTGCTCCCAAGTGCTTAAAACGGATAAAAATCGCAAAAATTTTTTAATTCAAAGTAATTTTCAGACATAAGTCTAATTTTATTTAGATAGATGTACACGTACATGCATAAAATATACACGGAGAAAAAAAATAACTCTCATCTAGAACGAATAGATAGCTGTTTTTTGTTTTGAAAAACTAGAATAGATCGTAAAATTATGCATGTAAGCAATGCACAGAACTGGTATAGACGAAAGGATCCAGAAATTCTAGTCCGTAGTATTCTGATTCATCACAGCGGAACAACTAGTTTGTGTAACCGAGAAATGATCGTTCGATTTTTAGAGCACTAGAATGACCCTTTGTAAGTCTTCCCGCTGACGTACGCGGCGATTTACAGATATTTTCATCTTGGTACTAGCACCGATTACAGAGGAGAGATCTAAAAATTGGGTAAGCACAAGCGTCTCGTTCTATGATCCAGTATTTATAAAGGAGTACATGCACTCATAAATGAGTTACATCCATTATTTTCTAGTTGCCAGTGGCATATTTCTTTCAGTGCAAGTCATAATATAAACATGAAACCAAACCGAAGTCCAAGAGTTCTAAAAGATCCAATCGAAATAAACTTCGATTCAAAATCCTGATTATTCCAGGCCGTGTGTGATGCTATGTAAAATAGAGTGGTTGATTATTCTGACAATTCCCATAAAAGTCGGTGGGAAAACACTCTTTAACCCTTTGAGGTGCAACCCTTTCCCAATGCTGAAAAAAGGGCAGCCGTTGAGATCGCTCGACTTAACAACCAGCAAGATGGCGGACGGCCGAAACGTTCATCGCGTGCCACAGATCGAGAGACCCTTTTTTGACGACATCTGGCTGTGCGCGGGCACAGCCAGATGTCGTCAAAAAAGGGTCTCTCGATCTGTGGCACGCGATGAACGTTTCGATCGTCCGCCATCTTGCTGGTTGTTAGGTCGAGCGGTGGCAACGGCTGCCCTTTTTTCAGCATTGCGCAATCTATCCAGCTGTTCTCGCATTCTTCCATTTTTCAGCAGATGTCAGTGCTATTAAAAAGAATCGTGACCCTTTTTTGACGGGAAAGGACGTGCTAAAAAATAAAGGATCCTCGTGGAGCTAGGTCACCCGAAACTATTTTTATAGAAATCAAATCTATTCTTCTTGACTGGCAACAGTCAAAACGTCAGAGTTGGGTGTTCCCAGAGCGGGAACACTGCGCGTTAAAGGGTTCAGACATTATTTCATTGAAGGGAGAAAGAAACGGCAGAATATAGTGTTGCATCTCGTGGAAGTTCGACCCATCCATTTACATTGCATTACATTGCTAAGGAGTTTACGACTTGCTATTGTTTTCACATGAAACGAACTTAAGAGCGGACATTGACCTCAACCTGCATAATCTAAATGTAAAGGAGTTTTGTAAGTCATTTATTATATTATAGCAAGAAAATCGGTGACTTGTTCTCTTCTTCACAAAGAAGTAATACAGCAGATCAGATTTATGAGCTATCTAAAAAAAAATGCATCCAGTTAAGGTGACTATTGAAAAGGCTTCTATTTGAATATGAAGTTTGAGAAATCCGATCCAATTTGTAACACAATGAGAACAGAAATGACAGCAAACTATCACATTATCAGTGAGACTCATTAATATCTAATCCGTAAAATGTTTTATGTTCACGGCCGATAGTTTTCTTTTATTTATTGTTTGAACCTTTTTGAAGACTTACTATATTACGAAAGTGTCCAATATAAAATGAATAAACTGTTATTCAACTTATACATTTAATTCTTATGTGCAATTCCAATACGAATCGCAGTACCGCCTGGTCCAAAGTAAGTATGCTTTCTTTCAAAGTTAAAAAATATCTTAAGAATCATTTTTCTATTAGAGGGAGGAATACATTATCAGCCAGATTAAGAAGATTTCAGTCATTAAAAATTAGAATTTTCTGTCAACATTCTAAAAAATCTTTTTAAAAAGAAAGAAAGGAAAAATTAGGCAAGATGCCAAAACAAAGTTCATTTTAAAAAGCATTCTCCGGGCTTTCCGATGATGAACGAACTATAGTTGTCGTTAGTATAGTTGTAGTCTTAGTATAGTACAGTCGTAGTATAGTTGAGCTTACGAAGACATAAAGAAGCGAAAAGAGAGACAAAACATTCAACTAAAATAACAATAACTGTTGTTAATTTTAACTGTCAGTAATAGCTGCCTTGTTCTTGAGAACCGGTGTGCTAAGTTTGGTCCAGATCCGATGAACGGTCTAGGCATTCAGAGAACACACAAACACCAAAACTTTTTTTTATAGATAAATACGGCATTTGAGTTGGAAAGTGTTCAATTGTTAATACATTTCATATGATTTATGCTTTTTAAATTATAAATGAGGTTGACACATGTTTAATATCACTATTTAAAGACTAAACGAAACATTTTCACATATATATAAGCTGTGAAGCAAAAATTACCCACAGTTGAATAATCTAGCAGTTTTTAAAAATACTGTACGGCTGAGAATAGCTTCATTGTGTTTTAATTTATTGGAATAGGAAAGTAAAATACAAATGTATACTCAATTATAATTATGGTAAAGTTACTTTTTATAAAAAAACAATACTTTTGTTTAAATTACAGCTTTGTTAACTTATTAATTCAAAAAACGAAAAGTGTACATCGTGTTCTACATCACGAAAAACTTTTACACAAAATGCTGTGTAACAGAATGCAATTTATTGAAAATATATTATACTGGAAACCTACATCTGTCATTTACATTATATACTGAATAGTTTGTTGAAAACCATATCAATTTTAACAAACCTAAACTATGCATTCAAACTGCAGACAACTTTTAAATTGATAACACTTCATTGTTTATCACCAGGGGCGAAGCCTTCAGTCCGCGCACGATGCGCAGATGAGTAGCAGATTTCTGAAAAATGCGAAGAGTTTTGAACTTGAATTCAGCGTATTTAAAAACCCAATTTTATAACATTTTCGCAATAGAATAATTTTTTTTTTTTTTTGCAAAGGAATGGCTTATAAGGTAATTTTATTATTTTCTTGTTTGGTTTCGCAGAGAAACCTCCCTTTATACAAGATTCTTACTGCTGCCATCTTTTGGTCATAAAGGAAATCGTCCCGACCGAAAAGAGATGCGCTGATAACAGAGCATCTCGTCCGATGACGCGCGCAGTTCCTTGGCCAATCAAATAGCGCGAAAATTTCGGGAGGAATATACGGTGAAAAGTGAGCCAGGTCATCTCTAAAAAGATAGCATCCAACCAGCGTTTTAACACCACTATGCGACTGAACTGATTGATTGTACAAAAAATATATAAATACGTGTGCATGTGAAAGTTGACACGAACGAATTACAGAACGGCAATGTCTATCTGTGGGATGCGTTTAATTTAGTTTTAAATTAAAATAAATAAAATCATTTTTAAAAATGATTTTTGAAATTAAATCATTTCTTGTCTCTTCTTACTTGAAATTCTTGCGTAATTTCTTTATATAATAGAAAATGCACTGCTGTTTCATGTAACTTATTCTGAATATAATAAAATTACTTGTTATGTTGAAAATATTTTGTTTGTTCTTTTGATAAATACTTTAATGCGAAAAAAGAAAAAAATAATAAATTTCTATATTAAAAAAATGTCCTATGCATTTGTAATTTGAATATCTCAAAAAATGGACTATTTGTCGGAGGCTAGAAGACCCATGCTTTAAAAAGAATTCACACATGTAAGAGATTCACCCAAAGTGAAAATCGGATGAGTAATATTTCATTGCTATCGATCGAGAAAGAAATGTTGGCATCCTTAAGACAAAGATTTTTACGACATAATAATCGAAAAATATTCATCCAAAATAAGAATGGATTTTATTTTCAAATAATGGATGAATATTATTCTTTACTGTTTTGATAAGTACAATATCTGTACATATCAAAAATGTCCCATTTCTAATTAATAAATTTCTAAATAAATACTACTAATAATAACTATTTAAGATTATTTTTCATTTTTAATTATTAAATCTCTAAATAAATAATACAAATAACCATTTAGGATGTTTTTAGCACCAGAGTGCTATTAATTTCAACCTTGCATTTTGTGTAGACACGATTTTGGTACAATTTTCGAGTCGAGTCACTTTTGAAATGTGTTTGCCAGATAACGTGGAGAGGGGGGGGGCGTTCATAAACTGTTGAAAGTAGCACAAGGTTTGCAATTTTTGATAATAGATCGCTAAATTTGGCGCCAAAACGCGACAATTTATTATAAATATATTTCGAGTATAGTTAGAAAACGCCTGGCGAATATTGTAAAATAGTTTTAGTAGGCGATTTTAATATAGATTTTAATTCCGAAGAAGTGTTTTATAGAACGGAGAAGACAAATACGGTACACTCATAGATTAGGATACACTTTCCAAATGGTATTTATAAAGGTGAAGTATGGTTTGACTATGCCTGGCGAAAATTGCTAAATAGTTTTGGTAGGCGATTTCAATGTAGATTTCTATTCCGAAGAAGTGTTTTATGGAACAAGGAAGGAAAACACGATACACTCATGGATTAGGATGCCCATTCCAAACAGTATTTAAAATGTCTACGGGATACAGTTGGAATATGCCTTCAGAAGATTGTAAAACAGTTTCAGTAGTTGATTTTAAGATAGATTTCGATTCCAAAGATGTGTTTTACGGTACAAGTAAGAGTTGATTCCTATTTTAACGCCCCCCGCTTTCGGAAACCTAAAAAATCCCGCCCTTTGGCGAGCTTTGCAGTCATGGGTCTCTAGGACATATGGAAAAGTTTCAACGCTCCCAAAAGAACTATATGAAAACTAAAGTGAACAAATTAGCGATAAACGCACCTGTTAAGGAATTTGAAGACACTTAATTATTAAAACTACATTCATTGGCAACCCAAAATAAATAAAAATGTAACGGAATGCTTTACTTACTGTTGTGCTGAATGGCCATTGTAATTCTAAATTACGATTGCCACATAAATATAAAAAATCGTCGTAGTACCTCCATATGTTTAATGATCGCCACCTTGGCGAGAGTCGGGGCGTTCAAGTAGGAATCAACCCAGAAAGAGAAACACGGCACCTCATGGATTCTGATGGACATTCGAAACAATATTTAAGACGGTGAAGTATAGTTGTCATATACTTGGCAACGATTGTAAAATAGTTTAAATAGGCGATTTTAAGATAGATTTCGATTCCAAAGATGGGTTTTATGAAACAAGGAAGCAAAATACGTCAGACTCACGAATCATGATACACTCTCCAAGTTAATGGAACAAGGAAGAAAAATAGGGACGACGCATAAACCATGATACGCTTTTAATATATAGCACTTTGGTACGTATTTAAAATCTGAAAGTGTTTCAGATTTTCTTCCTCCTTTTTATTTTATTTTTTCAAACGTTAGATTATCTTATTTTGCTTTGAAGTACATCCAAAATGTTCTTTATTCTTACACCACCTCATTAAAGTATTCGAGTGTAAGACAAATTTACTGTGTTAATGTGTTCGATCATATGTATATTGTGTTACATAAAAAATAAATTATAGTCCAATGACAACGTCTAGTATTTCTTTTGAGTTATGTGTTTTTTGAAAAATGAATCAGTAATCAACCGAATCAAATAAGAAATTCAGCTTAGACTAGAATAGGAATTTTTTTTAAAATATTTTTGTACTAAATATTTAACTTAAATGTTGATAAAATATATGAACATAATATTTTTGACTATTTGCATCACACCGTGATCAAAATTTTCTTTTCGTCGGTCGTTTCATTAGAACTTATAACACAGTGTGTGGATGTGCGCTTGCGCTGGCGGCAGGCCCGGCCTTAGAAATTTGGCGGCCCTAGGCAAAGTAAAGTATGCGGCCCTGGTCAAAATCAAGATAGGCGGCCCTGTACACATTTTCAAACATTAATTCCGCCATACACACAAACGTACATATGCATAAATGCATTGATACATGTATAATAGGTTCACTCATTGTGAAAAAATATTCACACACAGTTTGGAAATCTCTGATTCATACAATAATTGCTTATTTGTTTAATTTATCTTGGTTAGGACCAATATAAAATACTATTGTTAAGCTTTAGTTTAATAAACCAGATCTTGATTCCTTTAGGACACATTAAAATAATGCAAACAAAACATAATTTAAAAAATATGAATAGAAATTATTAAATTTTAATAGTAAAAAAGAAGTATACATTTCTAAAAATAGTTAATTTACAGTTGATCGTGAATTGGCAAAAAAGATTATTTGCTAGTTTGTTTTTAGGGTTTATATCAGTCAATCGTGTTAGTGTAATGGATTTGTGTAATATCAGTCAATGGAAGAATCTTCTGCTGGTTGGTGAAGACTCATTCCCAGAAATAATTTGAACTATTGGCTTTTATATTTACTCAGCTGAAGAATCAAAAACCAAATAATGCATTAAATCTTCTTCGGAAAGATTGTTTAGGGGCATATTTTATAACGGGATTTTTCGGGCCTTTTTATTTGCTAATTCATCAGTTAACTCCGTGTAATTGAGTGAACGCGCAATGTCATTTTCAATTGATATTAGAGACAATCCAACTAACCTTTCTTGAGACATAGCTGATCTTAAGTAAGTTTTAATGAGCTTTAGTTTTGAAAAGCTGCGTTCAGCAGATGCAACAGCCATAGGCATTGTTAATAAAATTCTCAGTATGATGCATAAATTCGGTAAAACTTCATCCAATCCTGTTTCAAGTAAATATTTTAAAGTACTTGCAGGAGACATATTATCTGCTGCGATGTTTCTGAAAGTACTGAGCTCCGTAAAAAGGTTCATTCCATCAATATCTTTTCCTGTGTTTTTATTTGTAAGCAGTCTTTCTGCATTCTTACATTTGTCTTTCAAGTGCTGATCACTATTATTTGTTAAATCTTCTGCATCAAAAACCGACAAAAGAAACCCCGATTAGAAAAATTGTGAAGGATGCAAATTATTTCGAGATCGTTAAAGAAGTTTCTTTCAAGAATCAGTCATTAGCGGCCCTAGGCAAAAACTGGGAACGGTAAAAAAAAAAACATGCACTTAGATTTTTATTGAAAATTATTTGATCGGCGGCCCCCTTTAATGGGCGGCCCTAGGCTGTCGCCTAGGTTCGCCTAATGGTAAAGCCGGCCCTGGCTGGCGGGGAAGAGGGGGATAAATCTGTAAGCAGCGATGACCATGGCATATATTCACGCCTCGCCCCTGTTTATCACACAATGTATTTGTATTTCTCCCTATGTTTATCTTGGAACTTCTTAGGGAACATTACATTTCGAGATATAGAAAATCATTCTCCCGCCCCCCTTCTCAGTTATACAGTGAAATCCCTTTGTAACAATATTTGGGGGGTTGGAAATAATATACTGTTGTAAAGAGAATTATTTTTACAGAAAATCAATACTAGAACAAAAGGAATGTCGTTCTTTGCATCACCAGGAGGTGCTTCAATTCAGCATCTCCTCGTGCTCATGCAAACAATATTGGAGTGAGAATAACATGGTTACAATGTTCAGAGTGATATAGCGGGGAAGTTTTACACCTCCATATTTTTGTCAAATAGGGGAAGTAAGAGTGCAATGAAACATGCTATCTAAAATCAATAGGATTAGTCACAGAAACTCTCACACAGATTACACAAATATATGTTCCAGTTACTAATATGTTTTAAAGACAATCTCATTTTCACAACAAGAGATATAGAAAATTATTGAATTTTCACCATTGAAAGTAAATTCCGTTACTAAAAGTAATTTGTTTTTACCTCCATGTTTTCATAAGTATATTTATTTTTCACATATTGTGATCACTATGGTGTGGTCTTTTACCTTCAAATCCAGAATTTAAAAGAAATATATATTAGAAATTTGTAAAAATTTATCTAGTTTGTT
>JAWZYV010002668.1:0-14855 GCA_038373885.1 Cheiracanthium punctorium | reverse complement strand
AGTCTAGAACTGCAGGGTCACCGACTGATCCTTCTTGAAAAGGGGGTGAAATTGTTGGCGATCTCTTGGCGTGCCGATGTGTGGGAAGTAACCCCTGGAAATCCTGTTTCAGCTAGAATTTTCCCTATAGTGCATGTTTGGCAGTTTCTTTACTTAGTGCAGAGCTTCCAAGTCTTGGGCTTTATTCGGCAGATTTCCCACCACTAATTTTTACTTCCTTGTACGTAGTATAAGGAAGTAATGTGATCCCGAAAAATTTTGGGGGCCAAATTTCGACAAAAAAGCCGATTTTGACTCCCTCTAAATTTAATTTTAAGAATTTTTTCGATGCATCTCATCGTAGGCTAGCATGCACGATCATATGAGCGCGTCTGCAACTCATTTTGACCAGCGGCGAGTCTATTGTGGACAGTTTTTTCATGCCGTCTGTACGTACGTACGTAACTCGCATATCTCAAAAGCTATTGGTCGTAGAATGTTGAGATTTGATATTTAGGATTGTTCTATGATCTAGTTGTGCACCTCCTCTTTTGGTCGCAATCGAATGTATAGTTTATGTACAGGACCGCCCAAAAGATTCGAAATACATTACGCTATGGGCCGAAATTCATTAAACTCGCCTAACTCAAAAACTATTAGGCGTAGAATGTCGAAACTTCATATTTTGGATAGTTGTAACATCTAGTTGTGCACCTCCCCTTTTGGTTTCATTCGACTGGATAGTTTATCTACAGGACCGCCCAAAACATTCGAAATACCTTACGCTCAATGGGCCGAAATTCATTAAACTCGCATATCTCAAAAAATATTAGGCGTAGAATGTTGAAACTTTATATTTAGGATTGTTGTAACATCTAGTTGTGCACCTCCCCTTTCGGTTCAATTCGACTGGATAGTTTATCTACAGGACCGCCTAAAAGATTCGAAATACATTACGCTCTATGGGCCGAAATTCATCAAAGCGTTTTTTAGAGGTATGGGCTATTTCAAACGACTCAGAAGTGATATATGCTGTAAAGAGCTAGAAAATTAATTTCTCCATTAAAAAAAGTGTCTTTATCATTTACAGTTCTGCTACAGGAACACTCAAAAGATTTCCAATACATTACGGTCAATGGCAATTTTAGGGGCATTCATCCATTTCAAGCACAATACCGTCCTACCACATAAGTTAGGTAATGGTCCGACCATGGTCACGTGCCTCCTCAAGAACTATGCCAAAAGTCGCCAAGCTTGGCGACTTTTGATGTACGTGTGTGCATATTTAACTCTCAAATCTCAAAAACTATTATGAAATTTCATATATAAGATTGTTGTAACATCTAGTTGTGCATCTCGATTTTTGGTTCCAGTCTACTGGAGAGTTTATTTACAGCACCACCGAAAAGAATTTCAGTACTTTAACGTCTATGGACATCTTCAATATAATACAATTGTAGTCAGTCATTGTTTGGTACATGCCCAAAATCTCGCCATTTGTCCTCGACCTTGGCGAATTTTGCCGAAATGTCGCCAAATTTGGCGATAGTCAGTCATTTGGTCCATGCTTAAAATCTCGCCAAATGTCGTCGACATTGACGAGTTTCGTCGAAATATCGCCAAATTTGACGCCAAAAATTATTTCTTATTTTGTATAACTTTAAAACTTTAACCCGTAGGATCTTGAACTTTTGTATTTAGAACTATATTATAATACCTAACTGTTTTCAATATCTTTTTTGACAGCAATCGACTGGGAATTTATTTACAGGGTGAGCCAAATGACTTTAAATATATTAAGGTGTATGGATGCATTCAATTCATTGAAAGTCTGGTCAATGACTACTTTGGCTATCCCCAAAATCTGGCAAACTATCTCAAGTTTGTCGGCTTTTGGTGAAATATCGCCAAATAAAGTGTCAGAAGGAAACATTTCAAATTGAACTCAGCTTGGCAATATCGAAATATTTGGCTAGAAATCGCTAAACCTTACTATTATTGATATTTTATCTCTTTCAAACAAATAAGTTTAGAGGAAGTGTGTAAAAAACATTTTTGATTTAATAGACGTGCAAGGAAGTCATGTGTTGGACACATCAGATTTTTTACTTACAGATTTATACTTAAAATGAGTCCAAATATTTAATCTAAAATAAAACTGTATAAAAATTGTGGTGGGAAATCTTTCAGAAAAAGCCGGAGACTTGGCAGCTCTGTTAGTGACATCCAAAACACTAACATTCTATCAGTGCCCGATGAAGACAACTGAGGGCCCCGGCAACACCTCCTAAATACAGAAAGCCCGAGAACAAAAGCTTTTACGCCATTAGTAATCGACCTTAAGGGCTCATAGGAGGATTAAGAATTGAAAAAAATCGATTATTCAATTTTAATTTCATTTGAAACCTTGGTTACTTCTCAGCACTTTGACCCCAATTTCATGCAATAAATCCAATTAGAACCGGAGATACACATAAGAACATTTTATGAAAGCTTTACATTCGAACGCAATAAGGTATTAAACTGCATTTTCTCAAAACGCATTTTTATGAACTGTCTTACGATAACAAAATTTCTATGATTTGTATCTTCACGAAATTTTGCATAATTATAACTAGTGTTGGTATCTATAGAATAAATTAATATTCAAGAAAATTTTTTAAATTAAGAATTTAAAAATTGTATTTTAAATTGGAATTCGAAAAAAATCCTACTTTCCCCTTATATTTCTGTTAAAATTTCTTCTCTCTCACTTTTAATATTAATTCATTCTATAGATACTGATACCAGCTATAACTGTACAAAATTTCGTGAGGATACGAATCATAGAAATTTTGTTATCTTACGGATAGTTCATAAAAATGCGTTTTGAGAAACGCAGTTTAGTTACCCTACTGCGTTCAAATATAAAGCTTTCACAAAACGTTTTTAGGTGTATCTCCGGTTCTAGTTGGATTTATTGCATGAAATTGGGGTCAAAGTGCTCAGAAGTAACGCAGGTTTCAAATGAAATTAAAATTGAAAAATCGATTTTTTGAATTCTTAATCCTTCTATGACCCCTTAATAAGGGATATTTGAAAAAAAAAAGGGTGGGTGGGGGTTTCACGTATTTTCTAGCTCTTGAGTGCTGTTGATTCCAGACAAAGATTTTTGTCTGCCTGCTGAAAGGGCGAATTATGTTTCAAGGAATGCAGGATTAAATGTGAAAAGTCGCTAAGGTTTGCCATTTTTGGTGATTTATCGCGAAGTTTGGCGTAAAAGAAATAAATCCCCGAAGCGATAGCTTCCATCTTTGTTGAGTGCTTAGTGCGCTGAATTCGGAGACGGGAGGTGCCTGGTTCAAAACAAATTCGCGTCCACCGACCTAACCGTTCGGAGCTTTTCGTGATTTCTTCCAAAACTTAGCGTATTTACGGGATAGGACCCCTTAGAAAGACCCCCATGGAGGGCACCCCACCCCTCGGCCTAGAGCCCACATGTAGTTAATTGGCCGTAATCCCATAACACAACACAACATAACGATCTTTGTTGAAAAATTGCCTAACCCTACTGTTCATTTAATTGGAATATTGGTGTCTATATTCGTGTAAATAAAGGTGAAATATAGTTAGACGATGGCTGGTGGAGAATTTAAAACAGTTTTAGTAGGCGATTTTAACGTAGTTTTCAATTTTGAAGAACAAGAAGGCAAATACGGCACACTCGCGGAATATGATGCACATTCCAAATCCAAATAGTATTTAAAATAAAATCAAATATAGTTAGAATATGCCTGACGAATTTGTAAAAAAGTTTTTGTACATAGGCGCAATTAAATATATAACCAAAATATGTTTAACTAGCTGAAGTACCCGTCGTTGACGGGTTAGTACTGAATGCAAATTTCTAAAAAGCAAGAACTTTCGTCAGCATTGTAGGAGTACACAGAATGGATGTAGTATGTTGCCAAAGTAAGGAAAGCGAAGTTATAATTTTTATGTATTGTTAAAATATTACAGGTTAGACAGTAACTAAGTAATCTCATTTCATTCGCTTTAGTCGTAATCATGTGATGCGCGAACGAATATTTACGCATATTGAAATAATTTACGCAAAATCTCAAAGTCAATATTTTTGAAAAATTGGAAGCCTAGAATGACAACCTATCATGTCACCAAATATTGTTTCATTCCCTGCAGTCTTTATTTCGTAATGCTGGAACAAAATTTCAGCATTTTAAAAAGATTTTCATAAAATCTCAAAATGTAATCAAAATATTTTAAAAATTCAACGCCTATAAATTAAGATTAGCAACTACCTATCGTATCATTCGTATTAGTCGTTATTACGTGATGCTTGAAGAAATATAAACGTATTTTGAGAAAATTTTCACAAAATCTAATTAAAATGTTTAAAAAATTGGACACCTATAGTTTATGGTTAGCAATCATCTATCATGTGACAAAATTTCATATAATTCACTTTAGTCGTTATTACGTAATGCGTGAACAAAGATTCACTCAGTTTTAAGCGAACGATTTTCGCAAAATCTCGAAATCTGATAGATTTTCTTTTTAATTAGATGCTTATAGTTTATGGTGAATGACCACCTATCATTTTTTCACGTTTGCAGTTATTACGTGATGTGCGAACACAAATTTACAGTTTTAAACGATTTTTGCAAAATCTCAAAATCTAATCAAGATTTTTGAAGTAAAACTTCTTTAGGCGCAACTAGGGAGTAACTCAGATTTTTTTTCTGACGGAAGTAACGCTCACGTGGTTTTCGAAAAGCGGAAGCTGCCTGTGATCGAACCCAACCAGCAGGCGGAAACTACCGTTTAAGAACACTGTGATAGAAAAACATGAAGAAATGAAACCTGTGAATCGAGCCAAACTAGCAGACGAAAACTACAATTCAAGAGCACGGAAACAGAATAATACTTCGAACAAAGCCAGCAGAGGAAAACAAAGGTTTAAGAACACTGCCATAGAAAAAGGCAATAATAGACCCTATGTGCATTCGATACCAACCAACAGAAGAAAACACCAGTTAAGGAACACAGTTAAAGAAAAATACCACAACATAGACACTCGCTCGACTCAAATCCTACGGGAAAACGTTGTAAGAAAACAGTGAAAGAATAATAGTCCAACACGGACATTTCCTGGATGATAACCTAAGTTGACCATATTTCTAAACAGTATTTTGGGGAAAAATCAAGCATTGTCCTGGAATCCAAGAAAAACTTGGGGACACTAGAAAATATCTTTGGGGACTTATTCGAGGACACAACATATTACCATGCTAATTGTGTATTCTTATTTCTAATAAATTGATGAAAGTATTTATAAATATTTATTCAAACCAGAAATATGAAAGGAAAACCTTGTTGAGATATTGCAATTTATTCATAATTTAATACTTGGCACAGTATTTGTATTTTTCAAAGTACATTGCTTTTTACATTGGCTCGTTTTGTGATCATTTTTCATGAAACCTTGTACACCCTCTAAAAAAAGTATTCGAGTGCAAGAAAAATTTCGTATTTCAATTTCATATTTAACGCAGGGTTATTCCTGAAAAGTGATTAATCATTAACAAAACTGAAATGGGAAATTTGACTCATATTCGAATACTTTATTGAATGTCTGTACACGCTACACATACAATGACAACAAACGTTTTCAGAGATGGAATTTCATTGTTTCTCTGTGTAGAAGGCGCTTTTAGGTGTTTTATATTTCTTATTTCTTCAATTTTTTTCTGAAAGAAATAAACTAAACGGAAACTTTCAGGGGAAAAAAGTACAAATCTTTAAATTTGGGGACTTTTCGCGTCCCCAAGAAGTTAAGGTATTTTTAGGGACAAAGTAAAAAAAAATCTATATTTGGGGACTGTCCTCGAATTTCGAAGACGTATGGTTTCCTTTATTCTACCCCGACATCTAGACGTAACAACGGTTTAAGAACACGGGTATATAACACCACAAAGAAACAAGCACTGGCTGCAAACGGTTTAAGAACAGAATAAAAGAATAACAAATGGACACTCCGCGGATTCTAACCCAACCTCAAGACGGAGGCTGTTTAACACGGGGATGGAACACCACAAAGAAACGGACCCTGGCTACAATTAATCCTAAACAATAAACAGAACCGGCAGTTTAAAAACACGGATGCAGAATAATAATTTGAAACCTACCAACAGGCGAAATCTACACTTAAGAACACTGTGATTGAAAAACACACAAAAAAATGTACACTACCTGCATTCGAGCCCAACAAACAGAGGAAAACATCAGTTAAAGAACACAGTTAAAGTATTATACTAGACTATGGATATTCCCTCCATTCAAACCCAACCTCCAGACGGAACAATGGCATAAGAAAACAGTTAAAGAATAATACTACAACATGGACACTTCCTGGATTCTAACCCAATTTCCAGACGGAACAACGGTTTAAGAACACAGGTATGGAACATCACAAAGAAACAAACCTCGGCTGCAAACGATTTAAGAACACAGTTAAAGGATAATACATGAGCACTCCCTGGATTCTAACCCAACCTCCAGACGGAACAACAGTTTAAGAACATGGGGATGAACACCACAAAGAAAATGAATCTGGCTGTAACTGAATCCAACGTCAAAGAAGTTTTACTTCAATCGCGCGTAAAGATTACACGCAAACACTTTTTTTTTAATTCAACGTCTATGTTTTAAGTTGAGTGACCACCTATCATGAGACCAAATTTCATATAATGATACCAAATTTTACCAATCATGATACCAAATTTCATTTCAATCGCTTCAGTCGTTTTTACGTGATGTGCGAACACAAATTTACGCAGTTTGAAAGGAGTTTTGCAAAATCTCAAAATCCAACCAAGATTTTTTAAAAATTCGACGCGTATGTTTTAAGTTGAGCGACCACCTATCATGACACCAAATTTCATATCATTTGCTTCTCGTTTTTACACGATGCTTGAACAAAAAAAGCGTCACGGACAGACTGACAGGCAGACATTTTTTTACACCGAATTCCCAGGTGCTTGAAACGGATAGAAATCGCAAAATTTTTGAATTCCAAGGAATTTACAGAGAAAAGTCTAATTTTATCTACCAATCATGACACCAAATTTCATTTCAATCGCTTCAGTCGTTTTTATGTCATGCTCGAACACGAATTTACGCAGTTTAAAACAATTTTCGCAAAATCTCAAAATCTCATCAAGATTTTATTTTTTATCGGCACCTATGTTTTAAGTTGTGTGACCACCAATCATGATACCAAATTTCATTTCAATTGCTTCAGTCATTCATACGTGATGCTCGAACACAAATTTACGCAGTTTGAAAGGATTTCGTCACGGACAGAATGATAGACAAACTTTTTTTTGAGGGTCAAACCGGATTCCCAAGTGCTTGAAACGGATAGAAATTCAAAAAATTTTTGAATTTCAAGAAATGTACAGACAAAAGTCTGATTTTATTTATATAGATATTCATTTACTTATTTTCCATTTGTATTTGTTGGTTTAACAACATCCGTTCCATGCGAAGAACGTGTGCTAACACTGCAAAATTCAATATCCTAGTGTTTCTCCTTCAGTTGCTTCCTACACAGGGTGTCCCAAAAATGTGGAAACGGGTTTTAATTCTTTATCTAATAGATAAATGGGCAATGTATATTGATAAAAATGTTGAAAATAAGGTCAGAAATAAGTCTTCGTTAAGAAAAACATTCCTCTAGTTCATTTACAAAAAGTTACACTTTTAAAATTTGTAGATAACCCCAGAACAAAAAAAAATCCCAATTAGTAAAATGTGCTCGATATGCTAATGAGGTGATGTACCAAATATGTTTAAAGAAAGATGATCGGGGGATATACATGACTTGAGCGTGAAAATTTATTGTTAAAGTGAAAAAAAAAAAAAGATTTACTTTCGTAATTTCTGTACGACCCCTGAAATGGTATTATTGAGTGTGACTTTTTTCCCTTCCAGAGCCATTGAAAAGTTGTTTAAGCCAACGTTATATTTATCTTTATATCTCTGTCACTTTTTAGGATGTAATTCTCAAATTTTGAAAATCACCTCATTAGAGTATGGGGAACATTTTACTAATAGGGAATTTTTTCGTACGGAGGGTCACAGATTTTTAAAATGTTACTTTTTATAAATGAACCAGAGTAATTTTTTCTTAGCGGAATCTGACCTGATTTTGAACATTTTTTCAATTTACATTGCCCAGTTATATCTAATACATAAAAGAAATAAAGCCCGTTACAGCCTTTTTAGGACATCTTGTACATAAATGGTTTTTTTTTATACCCGCATATTTTATTTTAAAAATTAGCAATTAATAGACTTTACATACACTTGGCATTATTAAAACACTTTAATATTATGAGTTTTTTTTTTCTTGTTGCTTGTTTCATATTTAAATGAGTCAGGTGCTATAAGATTTTAGAAAAACTGAAAAGCAACAAAATTTAAATTTAACATCTGAGTGTTTTGTCATATTAAAATTACTTTGAATGTGATATTAGGCCCATTAGTTTTTTTGTTTAAAGGATAATAATACTCCTAATGTTATTCCTATAATGTGTGTAAATATAATAAAATTTGAATATTTTATTTATTATAACTAACTATATATAAATAACAATTAGTGATGCAACGAATATCAATTTGACAGGATACCGAATATCCAGCCACTTTCAACAGTATATCGGGCAGCAGTATGTTTTCTTCGGTTTTGTTTTCACTAATTTTCTTATTCAGCTATTACTTCTTTAAATTTCCTCATTAGTTTGAAACCATGTAATTCACAAATTAGAAATCTTTCTGGGATTGTTTCAATTAATTTACCAATCTTAAAAAAAAAGTAAGAAAATTTAATTTTTTTCAGATTTTAAATATGCATTAAAGTGCTATATATATTGAAAGCATATCATAATCCATGTGTCCTCCCCATTTTCTTTCCTTATTCCATTAAGTTGGAAAGTGTATCATTATTCATGAGTGTGCTATGTTTTTCTCCCTTGTTCCATTAAGTTGGAAAGTGTATCATTATTCATGAGTGTGCTGTGTTTTTCTCCCTTGTTCCATAAAAACATCTTTGGAATCGAAATCTATCTTGAAATCACCCGCTAAAACTGTTTTGCAATCTCCGCCAAGCATATTCCAACTGGACTTCACCGTTTTAAATACTGTTTGGAATGTGCATCATAATCCATGAACTTACCAGACTGGAATCTATAAACAAGCCTTCGCAGTTAGCGTGGCTCGAAAACAAAAGCAGAAGAGAGAAAAGTGCAAAGCCTGAGAATGAAGAATTAAGAGAGGCTTCAGAGAATTCCAGACTCTACACTTAAGTCTTCAGCAGGTGCTGCTTACAAATTCGGTGCCGATTGCATCGAATAACTGTTTGTTCTAGGCTTTGGTTACTGTGCAATAACTTTTGCTGTTTTTTCTTTTAAAAGAACGTAGCTTAATCAGGGATGAGACTGATAAAAAAAGAGAAAAACATGGTTCCCCAAAAAAATTTGAAATCGGTTTCCCTGACTTTTACTGACCACAATTGATAGAATTTCCTGACCATCGCGGTCCTAAAAACAGGGTGGCAACCCAGCCTTGAAAACCTGGAATGTCCTTGAATTTACAAAAAGGAAGTTCAAGGCCTGGAATGTGCTTAAATTTTGAATGGATGTCTGGAATGTCCTTAAATTTTGAAAGGAAGTCTGGAATATCCTTAAATTTTACCATCCAATTGCTGAATTTTTATTGTATTATTGGTTATTCCCAGCCCCTACGATAATGAAACCACGTACCATGGAGCCGCTATGTACAAACGCGAAACGCATGCTTGGCTGGTACTGCAGTGAGCACTGAGCAAAATGATGTGTGCTCGTGATGTTCTTTCCCTCTTAAGCAATTGAAATTCGTGACGCGATCTTGTATGGCCCATACAAATACGCGATCTTGTATGGGGAGAAAGATTTTCACTGTCTGAAGAATCTTTTAAAGCAATTCTTTCGTTACCTTTGGAAAGGGAGGTTTCGTGTGGAAGGGAAAATGAGCAAGATTATTTGACAATGAGAAATGATAGGCTACATTCACTTGTACGGATGCGTGTATGTACTATGTAGGACCCGTTCGAGAATTCACCGGTCGGTTATGCACCGGTGCTACCGGTTTCGGTTATTCTTCGGTTAAGTGATGTCACGGTTGTCAATAGTTTCGGTCATTCTTCGGTTAAGTGATGTCACGGTTGTCAATCGGTTTCGGTCATCCTCACCTCATCAGATTTCAAGCCGAGAAAACAAAAATAAACATTGGCAACACTATGCTAATAAACGGAATAACCCACCTCGTTAGCAGGGTCATTCTGGTTGCGCTCTGGTCACGCTGAGCAGACAACCACTACATGACCGAAACGTTTTTGAACTTGGTTACTTCCAGAGCTTTGCCCAACGCTCCGCCTTTTCGAACTCTCTGGTCATGCACCGGTGTTACCGGTGCAAAAACCGATGAATTCTCGAACGCGCCCGTATTATTGCAATCATGGATGCTGTGTGTGCATATATCTGTTTCCTTGCTGTAATATGCATTTTTATTGATCTAACTCATTTGTAGTTATTAAAAATATTTATTATTATTTGAATTTTCATAATTATGAGCCGTAAGTACCATTTTAACGATCTTTGGTTACAAGATCCAAACTTTTCCACGTGGGTCGGAAAAGTTACCGGTGATAGTCATGTGGCAAGATGTTTGATATGCTCAACAAACAAAATATGGTGTTTGCCAAAATCAAAATATTTGCTTAAAACTGTACTTGCTCCAATTTACATTGTCTCTCAACAATTATGAAATAGTATTAAGTGTTTTTGAGGAATTTTCAATATATGTGTGTTCATGAAACCCTGAGATTAAAATTAGGTTATAAGAAAATAGCATACCTGCCAACTCTACTGGATTTTTCAGGAGACTACTGGATTTTGATGGTTTCTACTGGTCTCCTGATTTTACATTAAAATCTCCTGGTTTTTTGACATTTTGAAGCTTTAATAGTCGTGTATTTATTTCTCCACCAGTTCTGAAAGATCAGGGGTATATTCATTCAATATGGACTAATATGCCATGATATTTTGGTCCAATAATAGAGATTTGAGCTTATGTTAATTACTCATTTGGGAAGGATTCTTGGAAATTTCAAAATTAGATGGCAAATCCTTTATTTGTAACACTTATGAGTTCAAAGCCCCTGAATTTTACTGTCGGCGATCAGGTATTTTAAACCTTATTGTTACTAGAGTTAATATAAATGCTTTAAAATAGCTGTTTTTTTAATAATTGCTTTGCATTTTCGCAGGGGGCTTGAGTAACCTCTGCCCTCTTCCACTTAAATAGCCTGTGGACTGCGATACCACATAAATCTACTGGATTTTCTTCAGTAAATGTTGGCAGGAATGAAATAGAAATAATGACAAAAAAAATCTCAAAAATACATGTGCTCATAGTGTCCTTGAATTTTTTCTCTGATTTACAGTGGCCACCCTGTAAAAAATACACGCAACAATGCCAACACACCCATTCCACTTAGCAACAAAAGGCTATATAGTTATTAAAATAATACATTTTACATGCATTTATGGTATAATAATTTACAAATTAAGAGCTTTTATGCATGTTTCTAAAATATACGAACCTGGGACGAATTTTTTCTATTACTCACCGAAAACAAGGCTTACGTTGGGAACTTTGAATAAACTAGGACTTTTTAATCCAAAGGCATCATTTCTCTTTCTTTCGCTTGTATAACCCGAAGTGAAACCAGGAGCAAAACATACACTGGCCATCTCAAATTCAGAAAATAATTAATTCACCTATTTAAAAAAATGCGACTTCTGTCGCAGCAATACTATACTTAAATGCAAAGTAATGAATCATCAGCACCATCTGTTGATCGAATCGGCATTAGGTTCGTTTTCAGGGAAGGAATCCCATTGCCAATGGAGGTCCTTCCCAATCTAAGTCCATGGCAATAACATTTGGTGCCAAAATAAGTAAATTTTACTTTCTTAACCGTTTGAGTCCAAGGGGGTATTGAAAAAACACTGTCGAAGAAACCCAAACAACGCAATGGGGCTTTGTTTGGGTACGAACACGAAAAACTACCTCTTCCACTGCAGTTATTGGCAGGGTTGCCATGGTAACCGCAGACGCTTTATTCAGGTTTACTGCTTTAATTTCTATCAGGTGAAGAGATCTTTAGGAAAATGGTCTTTCTCTTCAAGTAGAGAAAACCCAGTCCACTGCATCTGCAGGAGCAAAGTATGTATGTGTGGGGTAGGGATGCACCGAATACCATATTTTGCCGAATACCGAATATTCGGTTAAAATTCTAACCGAATATTCGGTCGAATACCGAATACTTGGTTAAAATTTATTAAACTTATTCAGGGGCGTAGCCAAGGGGGGGGGGGGTTAGGGGGTCATAACCCCCCCATGAGGAATTTTTTGCCATACAAAATGTATATTCTCCACTCCCTTATCACACACATGTATGGATATATGCGAGTTGCAGTAGTCGTAACCCCCCCCCCCCCATGAAAAATTTCTGGCTACGCCCCTGAACTTATTAAACCGTTATTAAACTTTGATTGCAATTATTAATTAAATTAATTTTTTCTTAAACAATATTTCATATGAAAAAAACACTCAAAATACTGTAATTAAAAAAAACTTTGTAAAAAACACACATAAGAAGTAAAAGGAAAGAGGATACGCGTTTCGTTCAAAAATTGTTTTGAACTTCTTCAGTCCAAGCCCTTCGTCGTAAAGAACACAGGGAACTTTACGACGAAGGGCTTGGACTGAAGAAGTTCAAAACAATTTTTGAACGAAACGCGTATCCTCTTTCCTTTTACTTCTTATGTGTGTTTTTTACAAAGTTTTTTTTAATTACTTTATCGTTTAACACCAGTATTTTGAGTGTTTTTTCACTCAAAATACTGGTTTTAAATGATAAAATAAATAAAAACTTTGTGGAAAAAAAAAAAAAAAAAAACAGTTCCCTCTGCTCAGTAAGACGGAAGGTCTTGTCTGATGAAGACCGAAAGAATTTTTTGGTCGAAACGATCGTTACGCCTTATAAGTAACCTTTTATGTGTGCTTTTTTTCACAAAGTTTTTATTCATTTTAATATTTCATATGGTGTAAAACTTCAAAAATTAAAATGCTGCAAAATTTAATATCCAAGTGTGTTTCCTTTATATATTATTAATAACTTTTTTAAATATTAGAGAAATGCTGCTATTTTTTTTATCTGCGTATTTTCTAAAAAAATTAGCAGTTAATTGACTTTACATATTTATGAACACTTAATGTAATGAGGTTTTTTTTTTCTGGTTGCTGTTTTAAATTTAAATCGGTTAGTAATAGCAAGGTTAATGTAATATATCATAAGATTTAAGAAAAATTGAAAGGCAACAAAATTCAAATTTAACATCTGAGTGTTTTCTCTTACATTAAAACTAATTTCATTGTGATGTTACTCGTAGTTTTTTGTGTGATTGTGGAATGCTATGTTAGGGCTATCTGCCAAGGATGGTCTTAATAGGAGGACTTTCCAAGGGTTTCTAACGCTTATTCACATGTGATATTAGTAAGTAACAACTTGAATCAATTTAGTACTATGGTACTATACTGTATCTTTCATTGATATAAAAAATATGTATTTGTTTACCGATTGGTAAATACTTCAATTTGTTTACTATTCGGTTGCCGAATATTTAAGTATTCGGCCGAACCAAATATTCGGTTTGTCTGCCGAATAGGCAGTATACCGAATACCAACCGAATATTCGGTGCATCCCTAGTGTAGGGAAAAGGGAAATGAAACCATATGATTTCTTTGTGAGATTTTTACACGAGATTTTTACTGCTGTCTTTTGAAAATTTTAGAATTTCTTCTTGTATTAATTTTACTGATAATGATAGTTAGTTCCTTTTCTGTTTATTCACCATCATTATTGTTACGAATTTTCGGGGCAACCCGCTGTTCTGGGGCTTAAAATAGTTTAAAATTCGTATTCTACGTTTCAAATAGTTGAATTTTGCTTTTTGTTGCATCAAAATCCTTCAACTAGAACCGGAGATACGAAGGTTTCGGTTTACCCCTTTTTTTTCTATGGGTTTCTAGAAATCTCGGCAAATATTGGTCCTAGGGCCTCGATCTTTTCACATTTAGGAACTTATTTTTGGCGCCAAATTTGGTGATATTTCGCCATAAGTTGCCAAGCTTGGCGACATTTAGGCCATTTGGCACTATTTTCCCAAGGGGGCCTGAAAGTTGTTTTTTTCCACATTAAAAACGCATAATAACCCAACATTCCTCTTCTATGACGTAATCAAAATTCCCGCTTTATGTAGAATCTTCGAGAAATAGACTTTACTGGAAGCTTCTTCTAGCTTCTGCCCTACCTATAAATAGAAGCTGTGAGCTGGGCCCCAGTTCAGTGTGAGTGAGCACCCGTATAGTGAACAGAGCACCCTGAGAGAGTACGCTTGCTTTGTGAATTGATAGTGCTATAGAAGCTGTTTTGGCTTGTTTTCCGAAGCTCTTTTTAAAGTGTCGTGTGCAAATTCTTCATTGCTGTGTCTTAAGGGATTGTGTACGATATCCCTTGAATATTTTCACCGACTTTTTGCCTGTGAAAGTGACTTATTTTGTGTGAGAAAGACAGCATTTGTGAGAGCTTAATAACTGTTTAATTGTGCTTGTGAATTTTGTACAGCTGATTGTTCTACGAAGTTGTAGAAGCAATAAAGTTGTGTTCCATCTTGACCAGTGGACTTTTTACTAGAACTTTCGACGCCAA
>JAWZYV010002667.1:0-15399 GCA_038373885.1 Cheiracanthium punctorium | reverse complement strand
TGAAACCAGCTACTAATATTTCATTCAATTGCAAAATTGAAAATATAGAGACTATGAGCAAAAAAATATTTGAAAAAAAAAATTCATATTTCAGTTAATAGTTTGTTCCACCCATTTTAGTGCTATGAACTAACGCCTTCTAGATAAAGAAAGTCTCTTAGTTCATGAAACACGTTGCTGGAGAGATATACAGGATGCGGTGCTGACATTTTGGTCACTTCCTTTTGCACTAGAAGCATCATGTGACCTAGGGAGGGCAGCGATTACCAACCGGTGAGGCGCGTGAGGTGAGAAAAAGTGACAAAGAGAAAGTGATAATACAAGTTTTAAAAAAGTCATCTTATTTATTCTTATTTTTACTGCAAAACACATATACATTTTTGCTATAAGTGTTTATTGAAACTTTACCGATGACATTATTTTGTAGAAAAGGCTACTAAATGTTCATTCTTGAAGAATAAAACGTTGTATATTTTCTAAGGGATATGGGGGCCACCGTTGTAAGTTATCGTTGTTAAGGAGGAACAATAATAAAAGTTTGGGAACCGTTGAGCCATTAGGTGTGAGCCTTTTACTACGGTTATCTCGGACTAAAATAGTCACACTATTCTTCGGGTAGATGTAAAATGTCAGCATCCTAGTCTGCATATCTCGTCAATCACAAATGAAATAAAGCCACCCAGGTGGTGCAGTGGCTAAGCAGTCATCCTATCCAACGTCTCCTAGAAATAGAAAGCTTTAAAAGTCTTACGTCACCAAGCTTTGAATTCATCGTTTGGACTACCTTTAAAAGTTGTATTTGCACAAAAGAACTATAAAAATTTCTGGTAAATTTACCCATAAATAGCAGTATTTCAATAATTTAAGATTAAAAATATAATTTTACGACAAATGAACGTTTTTAAACCATGACTAATTAGATAATCCGATAAGGAAATAGATCATAATGAATAATTTTGTATGAGAAAGGAATTTTAACTTTACTGTTTAATCAAGATATTTTCTAACATTTGTAGCATTCACCAGAAGTTTTAAATAGTTGTACACCGTGAAATAAAATCTGTGATGCCGTTCGGCTTCGTGAAATTAAAACTGGGAGCGCATCTTCGGCGTTAAGGTTTCCCAGCGTGAGCTTGCATGTTAACTCGTCCGTCCTTACACAGGGTGTCTCATAACAGAATGGCAAACGCCAATCTGGGCCACTGCAGTGTAGAAGGTGTGTGTTTTGACATAGTAAAACTATTTAAATTTTTTGGTGGGTACTACAATTATTAAGCAGTATCTTAGGTTTAAGATAAAAACTAAAACACTCTTCTGATACAAAATAATTTATTTATGATCCATTTCATGATCATATAATATATTTCGTAATAGTTAAAAATTTTCATTTGTCGTAAAATTGAATTTCCTATCTCAAATTCCTATCCAATGTTTCGATGCGTGAGTAAATTCACCACAAATTTTTAATAGTTTTACTTTGCAATAGTAAAACTGTGATCACTTTCTTTCTGAAAGTCTTGGGATTGCGTCAATCTTCAGTGATTGCGCTTTATTTACATGGGCGGTGTATTCCAGCATTGAAAATCAAAACGACGGTCCCCAAGGTAAAGACAGTGAACTATTTATTAAGGATACTGTTTTTGAAAACTGTTAATTAGGTATCGATCGATACCAGATTTCAACCGATACCAGATACTTTTTTACAAGTGACTGTATACATATTATAATAAAAAATTTAACATATCACAGCTACCAAAGATTTTCCACCACTAATGCTTACATAGCAATTTCTGCTTAAAAAAAGGCCAAATTTCTAGTGCAAGTTGTTAAAAAGTGTGGTAGAAAACTCCCCAAAAGTTTCGAGAAAGTTGGCAATTGTGTTATATAGACCGCGTTTCCCATCACTTGCATTTCGAGAAATTTTTCTCTGTGTCTTAATTTTTCCGAATGCAACTGACAGGAAATTAGGTTCCATGTAAAATCGAATTTTCTATGTTGATACGTCTACAGCCCTTTGTAAAAAAGTATCGCGTTTCGGTTAAAAACTGGTATCCGTCGATACCTAAACATTTTACCTCTACTAATAGAGATGTCGATATCCGAAATATAATTAACCCCTTTTTGCAAACAGTAATTTTTTAAATACTTTATTAAGTGATAAACAGCCCACAGCTTCAGCTTCGAAATTTCGACATAGCGTAATCCAAAATTTACTGTTTAAAAAAAAGTGGTTAATTATATTCCGGAGCAGTTGGCAACTCTGCTAAAAGTCAAGAACATTCAAGATGGAATTCAGAGAACAATATTTAAAAATTCCATATAAGCTTAGGGAAAGTGTGTTAAAAAAAACATGACTGAGTACAGCGGAAAAGCTCTTAAGCGAGGTACTGCTTTCTACAATTAAACCAAACACATGCCCCGTTTTCTTTTCGAATTCCAAAATCAATTAATGCAATTAATAATGTATTATACATTCACTCAAGAATGTTATTAATATTGTGTGACCCCGCTTACACACACACAGAAAAAAACCGAACAGGCTTGCATAAATTAACGATAATTAACTGCTTTTTCATGCTTCACGTGAATGAGAATGAAATCAACATGAAATGTAAGAGCAAACATAATGGCATTGTTGTAATTATTGATTGACGAACGATTGCGGTGCTATTCAACACCTCCTACATATAGAAAGAACTGCAGCTCCAACTTTGATGATATCATTAAGCCTACGAAAGTGCCGTTAACACAGTTTTCATTTCACAAAATAAAACTGTCTAAAATAATTGGTGAATGGTACAAATCTTAGAAAATATCTTAAATTAGAAATTACAATTAAAATACCTTTCTCGTAGGAAATTATAAGTTCTGATCTATTTCCTTGTCATATTATAGAATTAGTCACAGTTAAAAACTCCCATTTGCCTTAAAATTTTAATTTTTAATCTCAAGTTATTAAAATATTGCTATTCATGAGTAAAATCAAAAGAAATTTTTAATATTTTTAATAGTTGTTTTTTTTTTTTTTTTCCCCCACAAAATAAAACTTTTACAAGTAGGCCGAATGATGACGTCAAACCTTGCTGACGTAAGAGTTGTAAGGCTTTCTATATCTAGGAAGTGTTGTCAAAATCCAATGCACTCACGGTAATCAGTGTGATTCTACTTTTTGTGGAGATTTTAAGTGAAATTTTGAGGTCCAGTAGAAATTGTAGTAGATTCCATTTTTGAGTGTATTAAATCTTCTCAAAAATGTAATCCACCCTATTGGACCACATACCCCATCTACTGGACCTCAAAATTTGACTTACAATTTCTCAAAAAGTAGAAATCTACTCAATCTGGTCACACTGCCGGTAATCTCACAAGAACGGGGAAATAGTTATCAGGATGATCTAGGTGCCCGAAAAGTAGACTAAGTCGTGTCATTCCGTTGCGATGATAGAGGTTTCCAATACAGAAGCCACCCTTTCATTATCCTACTCCCGTCCTCGCAAGTCGAAAACTTATCTCTTAAACCTAAGACAACTGAACTATATTTGTGGTTGCTTAAGTTTAAACAGTACATGATAATACCTTAAATCAATGATTGCCCAGCAAACACAGCCCTATCGGATAAGTTTTGGGCCGACATCGGCATGCCGACGCAGAATGTGCCGGGGCGATATCGCTCAGCCGGTGCCGAAAACGACAAATTTGCGTCCGCCTGGGCGTGTGTCGGGCCGGAAGGATGGGGTGGTTTTGGATCGGTGTCGGCTATAACGACAACGATATCGGCCCAGCTTTACGCCGGCCTTAAAGTGATAACTTTCCGCAAATGGTATGGTACCGGCAACGATAAAAAAACGAAAAAAAATCGCTGTCCCATTGAATTCTCAAATAAGCTTATAATTAGTTTCCAGGGGCAAAAAACTATATTATATATATATACATATATATATATATTTATTTATTTATTTATTTAAACTAAATTAACGACTGTATGCCCCTAGGACTGATTTTGCTGAAAGTACTTATGAAATAATAAAAATTTTCTTTAAATAAACTGTTTTGATTAATTTAAAAAGTGTTTCATTTATTTACTAAATTATTTTGTCAAATCAACCACTTAATTAGACATTTTTCATATTTAACCAAATATTTAATTGCTTTTAAGCAAAGTTTTCGTAACTGACCAAATATTTGTTTATTTCATTCGTTTTGATAGTAATATACATATATTTTTAATATTTTAGAGTCCAAGAAAATAGTACATGCAATCAAACACATTAAAAAGAGATAAATAAATAAGTTTACATTAATTATATTGCAAGTTATGCCATAATACAAGAATAAAGTGGACTTATATCATTATGCATTGAAATAATGAAACTAGGTTTCTTATGAGAAAATATACAGTATGTTTCTGATATGTGTCTATATTTATGTTCTTCTACCTATATCACCTACTGTAGAGAGTTTTTTTTTTAAACTTTTTAACAATATACATTATAATTTTTTGCGTATTATTAGCAAGATCCTTTTCAATACAATATTGATGTTTATTTGCGCAAAAGAATAAAAAATAATATCCTATTTATATTTATGCATGTTCCTCCTTTTGTATAATAATCAAGCTTAATATGCTTATTAGTAATAGGATATACAGACATGAAAGTACATTGCTAAATTTTTAAATCGTTCAAAGATATGAAAAAAATTAAAGTAACAATTAAACTAGGAATTCATCTGAGTAAAAATATAAACAAGCATAATTTACAAGAAAATTAAAAAAGTTGAAAGTTGTTACCCAATATACTTTACAAAGAAAAGGCAAAACAATATTTTATACAATAGTTAAGTAAATATTTAACTTACCATTTTTTTCCTTAATTTTGGATCTTCAGCATTATAAGACAACCAAACAGATTAAAACATTGTTAATGAACTTAATTATGTCATTTAACAAATATTTTAATCCAGCTGGTCTATAGCAAAAATATTTATTCTAATCTTTTCAGAAATAATCACACCCTGGCATCTCACTAGTATCCGTGCAAATAAAGCTTTTCAACGTATTTTTCAGTGAAAACACACGAAGCGCCGAAGTCTTTTTTTTTCTTTCTTTTTTCCCCAACAGGCTGTGGGTACGCACTAGTATAATAGGAGAGTTTTGAAAGGCACTCGCCCCGATGAATCACTCCGCCCCTCAAGGATAGTCTATTGGCGGGAATTTAGTTTAGAACAACCCTTCCCCTTTCGCCAACGGAGCAAACAATATATGCCTTTCCCACGCTTTTCTGCTGACCCTCAGGCTGTGTGCATTTTTTAAGATACTGGCATCTGGATTAAGATGGGGCGAAATAAGCAAAAATATTTGGATTTCGGAATCAATTTTGGAACAGTACGGAAAACTTGCAAAATGGGATAGTTAGAAAGTTAGAATTCGCAAACAGCTCCAACAATATTATTCACTATTTAACCCTCCCCCCCCCATCCGCCCAATTTGCGACACCGTAAAACAGAAATAAGAGGGGGGGGGGGAATCAAATTTTATGAAAAAATATCTTTGGAAAAAAATGTGAATTTTTATACTGGCATACCACGAAAATGTTACATAATAGGTCAGTTAGAGCCTACCAAAAATAAATAAATTTCTCTCAATATTTTACCTCACCACTCTGACCTGAAAAATTTGAGAAAAGTGAAAATTTCGAATTTTCTAAAAAGCTGTAGTACGAAAGTTATTTTTCGAAATTACCATCGATATTATTTGATTGATTAAATAGTACTTAAAATAATAAGAACGCATAATTATTAGACAATTTAATCTATTTTTTTACCAAATTAGTACTAATATGTTGTTTTTAAATACACGCAGATAGAAAACAGATTAAAACAAAAGTCTACAGATGCTTAACCTGTTCGCTTTTATAATTGAAAAGACGCAATGGAGAAGACTCTCCTTCTGTGACCAGTATTGCTTCCTAGACCAGGTCTTTCAATGTCCAGTCGAGCATTGAAAGAAATTCCCGTTCTGGGAAGCTTAGTCACAGAGACAGTGTCATATTACTGGCAGGGCAAACGGGGCAACTGCACAGAGCCCCAAGATTTTAGGGGCCCAAAAATGTTATATGTTACACTTTTTATAATTTCACAATAAGATAACAAAGGAAAAAAGCGGCAAAAGTTTGTATTGTTTTTCAATTATAAACTATGAACAATGAAAATAATTCAAATTTACATCTGTATAAATTAATTTAAACTTCTTTTCAATTCGTCAAAAGGCTTAGTCGATATATAGCATAGCTGACAACATGGGCGCCGGCAGAATATTTCCCAGCGGGGGGGGGGTGCAAAGACTACTCAAGGGGGGCCAAAGACTACTTTAACGTATGGTTACCATGTTGGAAAGAGCAAAAAAGCAAGGGAAATCACTGCATACAAAAATCTAGGGGGAGGGCATTGCCCCCCCCCCTTGCCCTATGCTGCCGGCGCCCATGGCTGCCAACATTTGTAGAATCTGATTAACTACCTTTTCGTAAACAGTATTTTTAAAGTTTGAAAGTAACAAAATTTTTGTAATTAAATCCGTTGGTTAACTGTTATTAAAAAAAATATTTTTTTTTTAAATGTGGTTTATTATATCCCGTACATTTTGGCAACTATGATATAGCAGTTGCAGTTAGACGTAGCGTTTCACTGACGTTATCTGTTTCATTGATATCATATATATTCGTTCATCATATTTATATTCGTTTATTTCACTTTACTTAAAATAAAATTTCTCGTGTTTGGAGAGAGGGGGAAGATATTTAAAATTTTTCAGAATAAACCAATCGTAATTGGTTTTTTAGAAGGGGGAAAGTTATCGCGTGGGGCCCAATATTTTTCTTTTGCCCAGGACCCACAGATGCCTTGATCGTAATCTGCGCAGAGAGAGACTTTAATTTGTGTTAAATTCCCACAAGAATATCGAATAAATACATTAACCCTTTAACGCGCAGTGTTCCCTCTCTGAGACCACCAAACTTTGACGTTTTGACTGTTGCCAGTCACGAAGAATAGATTGGATTTCTATAAAAATAGTTGCGGGTGACATAGCTCCACGAGAATCCTTTACTTTTTAGCACGTCATTTTGCATAAAAAATTGTCACGATTTTTTTTAACAGCTTTGTGCCGGCACAGCCAGCTGTCGTCAAAAAGGGGTCTCTAGATCTGTGGCACGCGATGAACGTTTCGATCGTCCGCCATCTTTCTGGTAGTTAAGTCGAGCGATGGCAACGGCTGCCCTTTTTTCAGCATTGGGAAAGAGTTGCGCCTCAAAGGGTTAAATGAAGCCCCCTTCCAAAAAAAAAAAAAAAAGGCTTTTGTTGATGTAGAAGCATTGTTGTGTATCTGCATTAACTAAGATGTTTGTTTTGCTCGTGCGTTATGACAGGTCTGCACACAGGTTTATCTGTCTAGGGAGGCTTCCTGGAGCGGAAGACTTTTTAAGGGGTTATATTTACAGAAGACTCAACCATGACATTGCATTCGGAAGTGATATGAAATGCTCTAAGATAAAATTTAATATGGAAGTTTTAATTCGACGTGCCGTTCGGGTTGTGCAGTGACTAAAGAACCATTCTACCATATCACGGGTCCGGGTTCGATTAACGCTGGTCCACTTAATAGTTGCCTCCGTAATAAAGTGTCCAAGAATTCCGGCCTAGTGGTTCCAATGCTTATACGGCAAGTGCCATTTGAAATAAAAAAAAATTTTTTAAAAATGTTTTAACAGTTGTAATGACCCGATGTTGTAATAACCCGACAGTTTATGCTAACCATATCATCTGTGCTGTTTCAGATAGTCAGTTTTCAATAGCCGGACATTTTTTTTTTTTCAATTATTGGTCAGTAATCTCAGCAATAACAAAAATATCCAGTACATTTACATTTTGGCTATGAGGAATTTTCTTGAAGAATTAAAATGAATGTTAAAAGTCTTGAAAACTATTTAACTAATTTCATCAAAAGTTGCTATGTATTCAAAAATGCACCTCGTTCGCGTCTCTCCCCCTCAAGTATTGCACATGGTCGCAAGTATTGCACATGGTGACGTTTCGAATTTCAAAAAAAAAAAAAAATGTGTTCCAAGTCCACAGCCTCTGAATTCATTAGTCGCCAAATCTGGCAGGTACGATTGTCAGAGCGATACATGGCTAAAACCACTCTTCCCTCCCCCCCCCCCTCACAATAGCCTTCTCTGTGTTAAGGGAAGGGGGGAGAGGCAAGGGAAAAAAAACACTATCTGGACGTGCCTGGCTGTGCCCTTGAGCATGAACTCTGACCCGCAAAACAGAACAGTGTCCAATGTGTTGCGTCGAAAAACAGGCTATCGTTTCGGTAGGGACGTTCCGTTTCGGTATGGGATCTTAAGTACTGCAATTTCTTAAGAGCTTCAACGAAATCAAAAATTACATTATACTGAATTAAACTGTATGAGAAAATAATATTTTGAAGACTCAATAGTGTCTGTACAATTATAGAATATTTCGCTGAAAAAACAAACTGTTTTCAAATCTAACATAATGTTACAAAAGAAACACCATAAAGAAAAAATTAATGAACAGTCACGAAGAGATATTTTCATTTACATTTTATAAAAAATTGTTAAGGGACCTTCCAGTAGGGTGCGGCAATTTATAGGCATAGATTACATTTTAAATCCCCCAATACACAACGTGAAATGTGTACTATTCCATAAGTTTCTTATTTTCGTTTTCTTTTTAAGGCATTCAGATTAAATTAAAGCTCATGTATGAGCACTAATGCTACCCAGCTTAAATTATTCAACGCTCCGTTTGAACCGAAAATCAGAGCAATGTCACACAAAAAAAATTAAGCCACTGCATATTTTCAATGATCAGAGCGATCCTGTTAAACCCGGGTTCAGATGTGGAATAAAATCGGACAAAGCGCAATATGGCGGATCCTAGGAAGGTGTTTGGGAACTTGACACCCAGCCCCCCCCCCCTCAATCCTTCTTTTCACTGTGCATTTTGTTTTAATCAAATGAGCTTTTTCATTAAACTGGCTCCTCCCATTAAATTATTTTGTTTTAATGTGATATTTTTCTTTATTGTACACTTCATTTCAACCAAATTAGCAAGTCTCTTTTTTTGTGACTCGAAGACCAATTTTCTGATTTGATTTGATATGATTTTGTAGTTATGGCAAAGCTACGCGAAGGCTATCTGCTTAAATGGGGATGCCTTAAGCGGAGAAACTTTTAGAATGTTCAAACGCGTATTTACGTTACACCTGGAGAAAATCGCCCTAAACTCCAGACCATTAAATCGACAGCCTCGCGGTATACCAGTAACCTTGACCTTCACTCTTCGGCCATCTACCATGTTGGGTGTCTTATCCACATGGTCGGCAACCAATTTTTCTGTATCCGCCACAGGAGGGTTGGGGTAAGTAAATTAGGCTTTAAAAAAGTAAATTAAGCTTTAAAAAAAAAAAAACTATAAATTCCAAACTATAAAACAATTAATAAACAATAAAATTGGGGTTGAACATTAGTCATAGTAATTATTTATTCCCTAATTTTATAAAAATCAATCATATTTCTTTCATTTTATGAATATTAGATAATCTTTTGAATTTATAAAAATTTTTATAAAATTCCCCCAAATTCTGTTCTAGAATTGGGGATACAACGGTGATTTATCCTCAATTATATGTTCAAAAATCTGTTTACGTTGTCTAACGCACATTCACATTACATTTGGAGAAAGTCCTCCAAAATCCAAACTGTGGATTGACAGATACGCGGTAGACCAGAACCTTGGACCTTCACATTTCAACCATGTTCAGTGCCTTATCCTCTCGGCCATGGTGGGATAAATAGTAAGTATCGAAACATAAATTAAAAAGTATTACTATAACAATATATATGTGCTGCTTGCTGGTTTTATACCGTTAAGTTTAGAAATTACACTTCTGGGCCGATATCGGTTATGCGGTACAACGCCGAAATCGCATGTTAACCCTAAAAGACTTGCCGCAATCGGACCGTTGCATGACCGAAATCACCTTTCTTTTGCCTACGCCAACGCATTTTGCCGACACAGAACCGACACCGCTCCAGTTACCATCATGCCAATGCCGACATCGAAACGGCACTGCCGATGTCGGCCCATCCCTTACCCGATACGGCTGTGTTTGCTGGGTGGTTTTTTAAAAAAGTTTTAGCGGCTGTCAAATTATTATACATTATAGTGCCGATGGACATTGAAAAATAAACCTATGAATGCCAAACACATAAAATATAAGTTCTCGCAATCTATACCCTCAAAGAATACAGCTCTAGATTTACAGATTCTGGCAACTCATGATATATAAAATGAGAAACATATTAATTATTCATTAAAACTTATATTGATTCTAAATGCTACAAATAATGCAATTTAAGTTTACATCTACTATTCCAAACATTTTTTAATATTCTCGATAATACTTGTAATACCACTAAGACACTTTTATACCAGAGATATAAGAGAAATGCACGTTGAGCTTTCACTAAAACTTTTATTAATTCTAAATGCTGCAAAGACTTTTTCTGCACACTCATTTCAAGCATAATCTGGGAAATATATTCTAATTTTCAAAACTATTTGGAACACGTATTATAGAAAAGCTTTCATTTTTGAAACACGAAGGTGCAATATTGCTGTTTTTCCAGTTTTCTATAACTTAACATTAAAATCTCTATTAGACATGTTTGTAGCAAAAAAATAATAATTTCTGGGGATCGACCGATACCATATTTTAACCGATACCGAATACTTTTTTACAAAGGGTTGTATACATATCAACATAGAAATTGAATTTTACACGGAACCTAATTTCCTGCCACTTACATTCGGAAAAATGTAGACACAGAGGAATATTTCTCCAAATGCAAGAGATGGGGAAACGTGGTCTATATAACATAATTGCCAACTTTCCCGAAACTTTCGGGAGTTTTCCACCACAATTTTAAGCAACTTGCACTAGCAATTTGGCCTTATTTTAAGCATAAATTGCTATGTGAGTATTAGTGGATAGGAAATCTTTAGTAGCTGTGATATGTTAAATTTTGTATTATAATACGTATACAGTCCCTTTTAAAAAATTATAGGTTATCGGTTGAAATCTGGTATCGGTCGATTTCTACTGTTAACGGAAAATAATTCAGGTATTTCAAAGCAATCGCTTGAAAAAAAAGAGAGAGAGAGATTCAAATACAGATTCTAATGAAATTTTGAGGTAATGTATTTTAAACTTCCTAACGACCTCTGTTCTTTTTTATGTTTGTTTTTCTTTGTTTGTTTTCCATTTTTTTTTTCCTTGAGAGTTCTTGTGCAACGATATTTACACTTTTATTAAGTAGCTGTTTAATTTTGCTTTATTACGGTATCCATGTTTTTCTCATGTGTATGCCGAAAGTTAACTTAAAAGGTAGCACACGACTTCCTTAAAATATCTTTGCTAAAAACAACCGAGAAGTAAACCGTTGATGCACTATCAAGTTGTACTTTTTGTGCAAATCAATGACATTCGAGTCCATTTTAGCATTAATAATGTACTAAGTACAGAATATATACCAGTTTTAAGGTTTACAAGACTTTATATTGAAGATTAGACTCTTATTTCTAAACGCTGACTCAAAAATATACCATTAGCTGCCACTTTCATTTAAAAGGAAACCTCAGAAATAATTTTTAAACGACAAAATATTTAGTTTAGATTCCCTTCCTTTTCCTATAGCTCCCTGTAAAATAAAAGTACTGAGGCCCATGAAGAAAAGAGGAAATTTACATTTTTCTCTTTTGCAAAATGACTACCATTAAACTCCACTACATCACTTACAACAAGCTGTCTTCAATGCATCAATCTGTATAAATTTAAAATGCATTTACCGCATCTACATAGAAATAGTACAAGACGAAAGTTTTAGGTGATAAATTGAGTTCACCTTTCTTCAGTTGTAAAAAAATTCAAATCTCCACTGAGGTAGGAGAAAAAGAACTAAAAATAAATACGATTCTCGAAGGGAAGTTGCCATTCCGAAGAAAACAAATTTGCGAAAATCAGAGAGAAAACAGTGAAAAAAGTAAGGGAGCTGGAAGAAAAATTAACCGAAAGAGAAAACTAAAAAATGAGCTTTACAAGAGTCCTTATTTTAATTTATTAAGTAGCTGTTAGTTTAAAAGCCTTTACTGTAATATTTAGGCACCCTTAGCTACATTACCTGCAATTATGATACCTACGCATTTCTATCTTCATTAACCACTTTTTGCGAACAGTGAATTTTTATAAGTATTTTTTCAAAAAAAGTAACTAAATCTCCCGCCATATCCAAAATTTCTGATGTATCTTAAGCCCAATCTTTCTGTTCAATGTTCAAAGGAACTGGCTAATGATATTCCGGAATAGTTGGCAGCTGTGCCTACGTACGCATATTTAAATTATTAAAACATATCATGAAAGAACCTTTCCCATATAATGCGATGGAGTTGCTTTCACAGACATCCACTATCAGCTGAATCGTCGCTGATTTCTCGCCCAAGCAATCGAAAGTACCTAGCAGATATTGATTCAATTTTGAAATACACTCTATAACAAATAAATCGACGCACCAAGAAGGAGGTGTCCGATTGAGACGAAAATTGGTGGATAGGAAGACAATGTACAGAATAGTAAATGATTAAAATTTCAGAACAATTGAATAATTTATTTCAGAGTTACAGTGACAAGTTCAATAAGGTGTTGACCCGCTGCTAGCCTGGATACAAGCTGCCACACGGCGTGGCATAGACCGATAAAGCTCCTGGATGGTCTCCTGTGATATTTCCTGCCAAATTCGCTCCAATTGTCGAACGAGGTCATCAACAGTCTGTCCCAGATACAATATCGCCTTCCCATCATATCCCAGACATGCTCGATGGGAGAGAGATCTGGCAATCTGGCAGGCCAAGGAAGAGTTTGACAAGCTTGCAGACATTTTAGAGCAACACGAGCCGTATGTGGTCTGGCATTGTCCTGCTGAAAAACCAGCCCAGGGCACTGCAAAAGGAACGGTAGCAAAACAGGTCTTAGGATGTCGTCCACGTACCGCTGTGCAGTAAGTGTACCTCTAATGACGAACAAAGGGGTCCGGCTGTCAAAGGAAACGCCACCCCAGACCATAATGCCTTGTTGAGGGCCGGTGTGGCGTGCAATAGTGAAAGCAGGATCCCCCCTCTGCCCTGTGCGTCTCCAAACACGTCTTCGATGATCGTCAGGACACAGTTGGAAGCGGGATTCGTCGCTAAAGACTATACGTCCTCAGTCGGCATCATTCCAACCTGGTCGAGCCCTGCACCACTGTAATCTGGCTCGGCAGTGTGCAGGCGTGAGTGGCAGGTAGCGTAACGGTCGGTGCGAGCATAGATTTCGCTCTCTCAACCGTCTGTGAATGGTCATGATGGACAATGGTGTTTGGGTTGAACGTCTGATGGTTGATAGGAAGATGGAGATGAAGATGAAGAAGGCGCGCCTGGAGATGAAGAAGGCGCTGTGACAGCTGATTGGACCATCACTCTGTCCTCACTATCTATTGTAGCCTTAGGTCGACCGCTACCATCCTGACGCTGCACTCTGCCATTTTCCACCCATCCTTGCCAGCATCTTTGAATCGTCGCATCGCTTCGACTCAAATGACGAGCGATTCTCCGATTAGTCCAACCGGCCTCTTTCAATCCAATGATACGACCTTTGTCAAACTCTGACAGTTGCTCGTAATGAGCACGAATACTGCAGCGAGGCATTTTTTAAGTTTTTGAAAGGTCATCTGAATCGCAATCAAACCAAAAGTTTTAACAACCATTGAAGAACTCCTCCTTATATACGTCTGCTGGATGCGCAGTTCCGATGCGCTAGAGATCAAACTATTCATTCATTGGACACCAAATTTAAATCATTTGCACATCTGTTCAAAACATTCATGCATACGAAATTTCAAAGCAATCGGATGATTGTTTCTTGGTGCTTCGATTTTTTGTTATAGAGTGTATTTCGAAAGGACAGTACCGTTATACATTTTTTCCCTGTGTATGAAGCTCACTTTCAGCACTTGATACTTATATTCGATTAAGCTAGACTTTAATAACTCGAAAATTTCATAATGGAAAACTAATACACAGAACTGGAAATCTGAAAAGTTATGATCATTCAAAGCTTTAAAACTATCACTTTCGTGATTTAACTTACGGTGACAATAATCTCTTCACTGCAACTTTTACTTCATTTCATATTTTATATTATTTATGTTTTCGTTTTTTAAAATTCTTCATTTAAACAACTCACTGGCTTTTTTTTTCTCTCTAAAGTATGCTTTTGTGTTCAGGCCTGACTTTAAGACCTGTTTAACTTTTAATAGAAAAACCAAGATTCTTGGGAAAGGTTTTATTATCATTAACCAGATTTTCAATTCCCATAGTACCATAACAGAAGTAAGTATTTTAAGTGCAAATTTTACATGAAATATTTTGTTTTATGAAAAATTTTAAAACATAACATGCCGCAGAATTTTACAGATAAGTGATTCATTTGGATTATTAGCACCAAACAGGAATATTTGCTATCGGCCATGAAATACCCTGTATCGCAAAACAGATTTATGAAACATCCCATCCAGTATTATGCAACACTCTTCAAAATGCTTCTTTTCAAGCCTTGAACAGCTCTTAAAACCAAATTGCATATAAATCGTTCTCATTTGCAAGCTGCGAAGCTAAAAGGAAATAAAACTCCTTTCTCAAAAGGAATTAACGCCTACCTTTCTTCATAAATAATTTAACTGGGAAATAGTCGAAGTAATAGGTTTATAAAACAGAAAGGTTTTATAAAATAGAAAAGTTCAATCCTCACTGTATTCAGGGAAGCAAAACAAGATCCCCGGGACATTAAATAAATAGGAAATAAAAATCGCAAATATACTTCAATCAATTGCAGCTGTGAATATGTAATTTTTTTCCTTTCTTATGCAGTCTTTCTTTCTTATTGAAAAGCGATTTCATCCTTCTTTTTTTTCTTGTGCTCCCTTTTTCAAATTCTCTACCGTTTAAGTTATCTGCCATGTTTATCAGTTTTCTAAAGCTTTAAAAACTTATCCGCAAGCAGTAAAGCAGGAGTTATCAATAAAACTTGAACGTGTTTTTCCCCATGAGATGAAAGCGGAATTCAGTGTTTCCGTCTAGCATTTAACACCCAGAACACTATTTTTAAATTTAACAACTTAGACATGCAGAATTCTTTTATATATATTCTTTTTCACATACTTTCACTATAGGATTTAGTTCTTAGTCACTCTATACCCGAAGAAAATCGATCAAAATGTGTCCCGG
>JAWZYV010002666.1:0-15813 GCA_038373885.1 Cheiracanthium punctorium | reverse complement strand
GCCAAATCTTAATGTCCAATGGGAATTTTAATGATTCATAACTGACAACTCTAATTAACTAATTCACATGCAACAAAACAGAAAATTTGTTATTTAATACTTACATTTTAGTCTAATTTTTTAGTCTATTAGTAACATTATATTAGTTTAAATTGAATCTTAGAAGATTCTTTCGCACATTTGCAACACCAACTTACCATCACCATGACTCGGGTATAGCAATTCACAATTTAGATACGTTTTGATTCTTCTGAATGTCCCCTAGAAGTTTTTATGATTTTTGAATGATTGCTTTAAAAAATGCTGCTATCTATGTGAAAAGAATGAACTCTCAGTATAAACAATAAATGGAATGATATAAACAATGAGTGTTTTTTTTTTCTTTTTTAAATTATATATGTATTGTATCTACAAATACTTTAAGCAATTTCAATATTCTTTATACTTAAAGTAAAACCAAAAGTAATAGACGAAAATGGACAATAATGGACCACTTTTAAAAATTAAAAAAGTTCATTAGTCACATCTAGTGTAAGTAGTAATTATGTACAAATGTAGTAAGTGGTCCATTACTGGTGCTTTTATCTTGGTTTTATTATTATTATTATTATTATTTTCAGCCTTTCATCCCTTGAGTGGGTCGATAAAATGAGGACCAAGCTTGCTTGGGGTCAAACACTGGGGGCTTCGCGTGGCTGACCACTTGGCCGAGGTATATGCATCCGCATACCAGAGCCTATGGTCGCGAAGGTGCGGTTGGGCAGCGCAGGCCTTGGCCCCGCAGAGGGGCAGTTGCGCCAATGTTTGACTTATTATTATTATTTTAATTAATTAATTTGTTTTTTTTTAATTCTTTATATAAAGAATTTACTTATTTAATCAAAAAAAAGTAATGAAAAAATTTTCTTTTGCAGGTGTAGATAAAATAACAGTTCACAGAAATGATCATTTCATCTTGTGGTATAAAACATTAGAAAAAATGTAACATCAATGAAGTCTACAATAAACAAGTAAAATACTTCAGCTTTATTACATTATTTGACCAGTTGATTTGACAAATTAACATTAGAAAATAAGTGATTGAGCAAAATAATGGCACATATATCACGATATGCTATTATTAATACTTTTCAAAACATTTAAAAGTATCTGCATAAATATTTAGCATTAAATTTTATACCATCTGCATAAAGCTGTGCATTAAAGAAAGCTTGTGATTACTAAATGTTAGAAATTATAATGTGTGAATGAGTATGTACAAATGGCAAAGATTTATTAATTTCCTTAATAAAAGAATGATGTAGCCCCGTAGACACATGTTTCAGTTCAACTTAGCTCTATAAGAGTTTGTTAAAACTTTTTGGACAATTTTCTTTTACCTAATAAATATTCATATTGAAAAAATGTTTAAAAATGCAATGCATATAATAAAAGGATTTCTTGCCAAAGTAGAACTAAAATGCAAATCTTATGTATGTATGTAAACCAATGTAGAGGAGAGGAGGGTATTATGGAATACCATTTACATTAGTAACTGTAACTTCATAGATTTTTAAATAAAATCCCCGAAAACAGCATGAGTACACGCTATAATGAATCGTAATAAAATGTCACTTGCAAAGAAAAACACATTTTATTTTGTTGTTACAGAAAATAATTATATTTTAAAAAAAGTTACGAATGGAGTATAATTTGGAATAGTCGGGTAATATGGAATAGGTGGTTTAAACCGATGAAAAACAAGTCATATGCTTCATATAGTTATTTTTACTATAAAACTACATTTTTATGGTTTTGTAGTTCAAATCGCTATGTTCGAGTCATTTTTGCTTCGAGTCGATTTAGAAAAGTTGTAGATATAATCTTCTTTCTTTGCTCCGGTACAGCCACGGTGAGCCCACAGAGATCAGCTGGAGCATTGAATCCAAACTTTTCCTCGTTGATCTTTGGAGAATTTTCCGTGACAAAAGATGCATTCAGCGTCTTAGTTTACCGGTTCTTCAGTGCATGGCATGAAATCTATTACAATATTACCCGGTATTCCATAATACCCGACATGCCATCTGGGAAAATGAACCTTTAAAACTAATTATCAAAACACTGTCATCTAAAAAATAACCAAAGTACAACAAATTACCATTCTCTTAATGTACATTAAGCGTAACATCAATGTTCATGTGACGTGTTTACTAGTAAGTTAAAATGTTTGAAAACTTATCTACAAAAACTCTTGAAAATCAAAAAACATACCTTGTTCTGTAGCGAGTGGTACGGCAACAACGATCTTGCAATCTTGTATTTCATATGTAACTTTAGCTAATATATTTTTTCCCTTTAGGTACTGATTGAGTTTTATTGGAACCCGAGACTTATCTTTTAGAATTGTAATGCTGATGCATCTAAAGATAGAAAAATGGAACAATAGGGCACTAATTTCATATAGTTTGCATATTTCGAACAATACTGAAATACTGTTTTTTATGGTTGCTCAAAGAGAACACCAAAAAGTTATACTAAACTTAGCAGATGTAGAAAAACTCAGTTCATTCTCTAAGAAAACAAGTATATAACAAGTATAACATCGGTATAAGCACAGCAATGCAAATACGGATATTTAAAAAAAATAATCAATTTTACTTAAACACCTCTGCGTTTCCAAAAAGGGGGGGGGTATGAGAAAGAAAACAGGCAACTGTAACAAACAATTAACAAGCTTATATCTTTACAAATTTAGCATATATTTTTTATAATGTACTAATATAACTAAATTTTTTCAAGTTTAAAAAGATGAACCTTTAATAAAAACTTTTTGCATTCATGAGTGAATTTGTACCTTCTTTTTATGACACTACCTTTAATTTTACTTTCTTCAATGATTTTTTTAAAAATCTAAATTTTACTAGTATGAATACAAAAGAGTGTTCTGGTTAATATGAATATACTTTTTCTAATTCTTCGTTTTATAATTTATTAAATTTGACAGTATTAAGGCGTACAGTTAACAATTTTTTTAAAAATTAATATGGGTTTGGGTATTTTTTAACACAAACAAATTAGCCTTGAAACACAAGTAATCAAATTTAGCTTAAATAATATTGCATGTTAATAAATATTAAATAGTCTCATTGTTTAGATGCTAATAAAACACTTTTGCAATAAGACAAGACAAATATTTTTTGTACAAATTCAATCTCAGCTGCAAAATTGTTACTCATTTAGCACCACCCAGGGAGCACGTGTAGCTTGAGGTCTGCTACGGAAACGAGTAACATTACTCCGACAAATTTTTGAACTTAAATTAAAGAAATTTGAACAGGATTACTTAGTAAATATATTTGGTAAGAAAAGAATTCTTCGTAATTCTTGAATTCTTCGTAAGATGCAGCTCTTACGAAGTCCTGTATCTCTTCTCGTTACTGGGAGATCAGAGACCTCTTGAACATTTTAACGACTGACTGTTTTTAATGCAGTTTTATGTTCCTATGTTTTTATATGCCCTGTATTTGATCTCATAGTCTTCTCTGTAAAGCGTAGGATAATGTCCAAAACGCTGCCGCACTGGAAATAATAAAAAAATATATTTATTGTACAAGTGCCATAAACTTCACTTGATGAAATGAAATATTTTAATTACTACACACAGTTTCAATTATCCTCATAATTGTCTGTCAGTCCAATTACATCCTGCATGACTTCAACAAAATCATCTTTCTCATAGGAAAAATCTGCCCATTTTACATACTCTTCGAAGCAGAGTTTGCTTACATCATTAAGAAGACTGTCAATATATCCTGCAGCTCTATCAGAACTCATGAAGGATGCAGCAACAGGAACTTTATCAATCCCTAAAATAGAAAGAAAAGAATTTTATTAAGAAGAATCACTCAAGTGAATACGGCAATTGTTTGTAATAGTATAACATAATAATAATAAATATCCCTTAGATTATTTTTCTTCTGAGTGTCTGAAAGTAATACTTACAAATTCCTTTTTTATATCTCCTCTTTTCTTTTCTACTTATTATAAAAGATGTCAGTCGGTTAGTCTGTTTATTGTTGGCTGTTATTACGGACAAACGGCTACAGACACAGACAGGGGCGTAGCCAGAAATTTCTCATGGGGGGGGGGGGTTACGACTACTGCAACTCGCATATAAGCATACATGTGTGTGATAAGGGAATGAAGAATATACAATTTGTATGGCAAAAAATTCCTCATGGGGGATATGACCCCCCTAACCCCCCCTCCCTTGGCTACGTCCCTGGACACAGACATAACAGTGCATTTAGTTTTAGAAAGATGTCTATTAATAGAATCACACAGAATTCGATTTATTGCCAGTGGTACAAATGTTATTAATATCAGCACAACATAAAAACGTTATCAAGCAATCACAAAATTTATAACATTAATAATCTTTCCTTGAATCTGATAAAATCATCACTAATACTATGCTGAATACTGTGCTTGCTCCCGTATGAAAGAAAAATAAGTAAAATCATACATAAAATTTAACGAGAAAAAGCTTTGGCTTAAGAACGGGGGCCATCGTGTTTCTAGCGTGCCTGCTCTTGAACTCCAAAAAAGGCGCGGACGTTTCCTCTTTCGTTAGATTCGGCCGTTAGATGACGTATCTGAGTGCTGGAACCAATAAGTGAACATCTGTAGGCCTCTTTGGATGACTCATCGGCGTCCGCAAGCAGGCCCGATAGAATCACGATGGCCCCCGCTTAAGAATAAAATTGCTCGAGTAAAAGTTTTGGTTTAGAAATAAAATTACGCTTCCGAGAAAAGCAAAAAGAAAATTCCTATAGGATAGCATAGAAAAGATAATGAATAGACGTAAACAAAATTGTTTAAATTATATGTTCTTATCAGAAGAAACGTCATGTTTTACTTGGAATTATGACCAGATATTACTAGAAACATTAAAATGGGACTCCCCTTCTTTTATTCTAAAATTCATAGTGTTGTCATTGAAAAAAATGCATTATTAAATAAAAATATTTTCTCTTATTTTAGTAAAATATTCTCTTCTTCCCTTACGAAGAGCGAGTGAGCAGCTATTTCAAAATAAAACGGTTATCCACTTCATCTAGTGTCTGAGGCATTTAATGCTACAACTTAAATCTAAAAAAACAGTATGATGTAGAAATAAGACACTTTGAAAATTTTCTCTGCCAACCGTCAAGCTTTTCATTTTTGGATCGCGAATGACACTAGCATAGTTTCTTGTGTGATTATATTGAAATGATTTCAGGTTAGTACGCATGACGAAAACTTTACTTCAAGAATCATATAATTTTGCTTTTTTTTAGATTCCACATCACTGAAATTCATTCGAATTACACATGTAAGGAAAATTTTCGTTTCCTACCTTGGGAAAAACGGGCACGCAGCTAGTTCATTATATAAACACAAAATCTTTAATTCCTCTGTTGCAGTACTATATATAAAACTTATAATTTGCCTCGGAATTCATAGTGATATTTCACATCATTCGATTTGTTCGTAACGACTCCCTACCAGTTGTTATCCTAGAGTGAATTGTTATCAACCATTTGGAAAAGTAGCTGTTGCATTTCTCTTTTCCTAAAATAAATACACAAGTTTATGTGTTTAAACTGCACTTTATTATAATTAAGTTTTTTTGTCAGAGATCACTAAAGAAATGTGCATGAACACACAAAACATTTTTATTGGTATACTAGCTGAAGTACCCGTTCTTCGCACGGGAATGAATGGACTTCTTGATATTACGATTTGTGGTGATTACTATTCATTGTAATAAACAGATATAGCAAAGTGGATATCGCGTTATATTCTGTCCAATAATCATGCATACCGAATTGCAAGACTTTCGTTTGTACGGTGCAGAAGGCCATGCGGCGTAGCGCAATCTAGTGGCGAGTTTTAGCAAAACGGATACGGCGAAAATATTTTTCGCATTCAGATATCAATGTATACGAATTTTCATGACTATCGGCTGGACAGTCCTGAAGTTCATGTGTTGACGCGACATTTAGTGGCAAGTTATAAGAAAATGGATAGCGCCAAACTCTTCCCCGTGTTCAAATATCTATGTATACCTATTTTCATAGCGATCATTTGCACAGTCAAGAAGTGATACACTGCAGGGCCATCCAGTCGTTCAATAAAGTAATGATTTGCTACAGCGCCGTCAAGTGGCGAGTTATAGCAAAATGGATAACGCCAAAATATTCTCATTGTTCAAATAGCTATGTATACTGATTTTCATAGCGACCGTTTGAATGGTCAAGAATTTGGCCTGCTGCAGCGTCATCTAGTGGCGAGTTAAAATAATAATGCATTGCAGTGCCATCTAGTGGTGAGTAACATCAAAAGGAACGCAGTTAGAATATATTCTTCATGCTCAAATGTGTAAGTATAAAAAATTTTATGCCGATTGGTCGAACGGTATAGAAGTTGATGCTTTTCAGCGCCATTTAGCGGCAAGTTACAGCAAAATGGATAGTGAAAAATATTCTCCGTGTTCTAATATTCGCATGTACCAAATTTCATCGAAATCGGTTGGACGATATTCGCATAGCAAACGGCTAAACGGAATAGAATTAGACGTTCTGCTGCGCCACCTTGTGGCAAGTTAGAGGAAAACGGATAGCATAAAAAGCTTCTCCATGATAAAAGACTTAGGTGAACCAAATTTCATGGTGCAACGGTGCTGGAGTTTTTCAACCTCATACACTCATACCATCATTCATTTTTATCTATAACCAGTGTCATTATATATCCCAGTCTCAAATAAAATCCAGTTTCAAATCTAAGCCTCGCCAAAGTGCCAACATACGCCATTTTGCAAGCGTTTTTTCAGGAAATCATTCGAAGCATTGACTTAGCAGCAATAATATATGGGAAATGGTTCGACCGCGAAAAAGTAAAGCAAGCCTTTATTTGAAAAGTTGAATCCCTTAATACAGCCGAATTTTTTAAAATTATCAACTATAACGTGTTTTATTCATCATTACTCCGATGTACTAAATGAGAAGATTTCAATTTTCTGAAATTTGGCGGAATTCTCCCAACTTAAATCAATGTACTCATTTGGCGAGAATTCTGGAGATAGATCAATTGAAATCCCTTAATAACTGCATTATTTCTTCACGGATCATTAAAATTTAACGCTGTATTCTAATAAAACCTTTGCACTTGTTTTCAAAAATCTATTTCCTTAAGCTCTCAATAAATTGCGCCGAGCCGAAATCTGTGCAAACCGCTAGAACTCACTTTCACAAAATCGGCATTTGAGCCATTTTATTTTTTCGCCAAACTAAAATAATTTACCTATTAGCCTCGGAAATCTTCAATTCTTATTGTTTTGCGTGTAAAGCATTACATTCCTGCTCTGATTTCCCATGCACACGATATTATAATTTAAAAAAAAATAACCTTACGAATATAAACTAACAAAAAAAATCATTATTATTCTTTTATTTTTACTTTGAGAATTTAAAACGTTTTATTCGGCAAAATCGCCACACATGGCAACTACGATCCTTATTTCACACTTTTTTCACTACAGGGGTTACAATTACGGAAAGATTTTTGCGTGAAGAGCATAAAAAATCTCTTAAATTCCGGGAACGGGTGGACTTTCAAAGTTTTAAAGTGGACTATGAGTTATTCTATATTATTTTACATATCTGTACTAAATTTCAGGCCGATAGGTCCATTTTTGTGGATTTGTATACGAATCAAATCCACAAACAAACAAACAAACAAACAAACAAACAAGCAAACAAACAAACAGAATTTCATTTTTATTTATAAGAAGATTTCTTTCTAAGCTGTGTGAAAGATTTTCTTTTAGATTAAAGAAAGTCGTTCGCACTTTATGGAAGGGATTTTGACAGTTAAGTTTTATCTATAAGTGACTCTTTTTTTTTTTTTTCTTTTGGTGATTCACTTCTATCTGATAGCCATGATTCTTGACAATAGCTCTAATTTTCCATGGAAGTAAACTCTTTCCTAGTACTGCCATGTCAATTTTACTTTCATTCCTCTTGAACCGTTCCCCCAAGTCCGTTCAGTGCTCTTGGATGCCGCTTTCCTAAGGCTCGTTTTAATAAACCGAAAACACAAAAGTCCATTGGAGAAGCTTCAGGTGATTTTACAGGTATTTTATTAAATGGGATACACTTTATTCCTGTTTCTGATTCTTTCTTTGCTAAATAAGCGGCAGTTGATTTAGATGTGTGATTAGAGGCTTTTTCCATATGAAGCTCAACTTCATCAATGTCCTTTCCATAATAAAAGGCTGGAATTTCTTCTTCAAAAATTGATTCTAAAATACTCTGCTGTTAGTGGAGTGAATCATTTTTGGCTTCACTTTTTTAATTTTTAATTTGCCGTTGAAAAAAAATCCTGCAACTATCATGAATCCCTTCAAGAACTTTTCTGTACACTGACGAAGTCATTTCGTACGGTCATTCGCGTCAGTTGAACAACACAAAATTGGTCTTCTTCCATTATAATCACTTTAGTATATCCATGCTTCATCCAGTGTTGCCACAATGTCCATTATTCAGCAGATATCGATGTTGTGAGTTTTTATTGATGATGTGAGTTCAGCATCGTTGTGAGATCTTTAAATGGGGCACCAGTTTTTCAATTCGCATGTGAGGATCTACTTTATTGACGTCAAGTGCTTTAAGATACATTAGACAAAAGTGTTTTGAAAAATTCCGGTTCTGTAAATACGTAAAAATTACGTTACGATCTTAACGAATTTATTCTCGTATCTCTTTCAGCACAGGGAGGCGATATTTTATTTAAAACTTACGCTAGAAATAAACTAAAATAAGAAATTCACGATTATTATTATAAGTGGTATATTTTAATCCGTTTTTATTTAAAAATTGAAATGTTTTAACACGGTTGAAAATGTCCTACACTTTAAAAGTTACAAAGTTCGTTTGAAGCGACATATATACCCAATTTCAGCTCAATCGAATGCCCCATTTAGGAGCTATCGTGTTCACTCACACACGCACACACACACACACACATATACATACATACATACATCTCGTAAAAATACCATAAATGAATTCAGAAGACCTCAAAACGTGTCAATACACCAAAATCTCGAAGTCGAATTTTTTCATGATTACAGTACTTTCCTGATATATACATGCTACATGTTCGGAAAATAAAAATCTCTTACTGTCAGTTACTATTACCCCTCCACAATTCCACATCTTTACATAGTATAAAATGAAGTCGCTTCCGCTCGATATTCGCTTAGATCATTAAAACTACTCAGCGCATTTTAATGCAGTTTCCAGCAATAGATTAGAGTGATTCAAGAGGAAGGTTTATATGTATAATACATCTCGGTACGTCAATAATAATGTTACGAATTTTCGGGGCAACCCGCTGCTCTGGGGCTTAAAATGGTTTAAAATTCGTATTCTACGCTTCAAATAGATAAATTTTGCTTTTTGTTGCATCAAAATCGGCCAATTAGAACCGGAGATACGGGGGTTTTGGTTTCCCATTCAAATATACGGGGTTTCTAGAAAACTCGAGAAATATTGATCCTAGGGCTTAGATCTCTTCACTTTTGGTGACTTATTTTTGGCGCCAAATTTGGCGATATTTCGCCAAAAGTCGCCAAGCTTGGCGACTTTTTGGTCATTTGTCGCGATTTTCCCAATGGGGCCTGGAAGTTGTTTTTCCTGCATTAAAAACGCATAATAACCTAACATTTCTCTTCTATGACGTAATCAGAAGTCCCGCTTTATCTGGAATCTTCGAGTAATATACTTTTCTAGAAACGGCTCGCAGCTTCTGCCTCGGATATATATAAATTCCACCAGCGCGCTGCCCCGACAGTTCAGTGCGAGTTGAGCACTCAATGTGTGAAGAGCTCTCAGTACGCTTGTTTTGTGTGAAATGATAGTGCTATAGAAGCTGTGTTTTAGCTTGCTTTGTGAAGCTGTTTTTAAAGTGCTGTGTGTAAATTCTTCATTGCTGTGTCTTAAGGGATAGTGTACTATATCCCTTGAATATTTCCACGGAATTTTTGCCTGTAAAAGTGACTTTTTGTGTGAGAAATACAGCATTTGTGAGAGCTTCTGATCCAAGCGGATTGTTAAAAGCACGTTACTGCTAGATTGTGCTTGTGAATTGTGTACAGCTGATTGTACTACGAAGTTATAGAAGAAATAAAGTTTGTGTTCCATCCTGACAAGTGACTTTTTACTTGAACTTTTTACACCAACAGGACTTTAGAACGACAAACCCCAGGAGTAGCAGAGTAATTCCGCAACATTTGTTGTCAGAATCGGGGTTTCTAAAGAAGGACTTTAATTTTCCAGTTTATGGTTTTGACTAGACAAAAAATGGAAGAACAACTTCAAAAGCTCATGAATATGATGCAGGAAATGAAATCCGGACAAGATGAGATAAAAAAAGAGATGAAAGCCGGACAAGCCGATTTAGAAAAGAAAATTGAAGCCGGACAAGAACAGATGAAAGCGGATTTAGAGAAGAAAATTGAAGGCGGTCAAGAAGAAATGAAATCGGGATTGGAGAAAATGGAGACTGCTTTGGGAAAATTAGAGAAATTCGAAAAGAGTGTGCAGGAAAATCAAGAGATAATGGAGAGAAGAATGTCACTCCTAGAAGAAAGTCAAGAGAAAAACATGAAAGAATTACGTGAAGAATTTAATAATAGAACTGAGGAAACGATTGAGAACAAGTTAGAAGAAAAACTGGACAGTTTAGTAAAGCTGGGAAAGGTACCTGAAAACATGAGGTCGTCGTCACGCCGCCCAGCAGTGAAATTAACGCCTTATGACGGAAAGACTCCCTGGGAAGCATACAAGACCCAATTTTTAATCGTCGCTAAAGCCAATGGTTGAAGCGAGTCCGAGAAAGCGGACCAACTGGCCGCTTCCCTTAGCGGAGATGCAATTAACGTATTGCAAACTATTGGATCGACGAAGACAGGAGATTTTGACGCCCTCGCAAGTGCCTTGGGGATGAAATTCGGAGAGAAGTGCCAGAAAGAATATAGTAGAATCCAACTTAAGTCGAGGATGCAGAGACCTGGCGAGACCCTTCAAGAGCTTGCTTCGGACATAGATAGGCTGTGTTTGAATTATTCATCGATTAAAATTTATTTAAATGCTTGGTAATGATCTTAATCGTAAGTGTTCGGAAAGTCTAGTGGAGTCACTCCAGATTTTTTCATCTGAATTTTTCAACAATCCAATGCCAACGTGATAGATTAACAGCGCTTTAATCCTTTCATTTTTTATTTAGCTTTTGTCCTAAAAAGATATTTTATTTTCTAATGTAAAGGTTTTCTATTCAGTTCATAGTAATTTTGACATACCCCTTACAAGAAGGTTAAATTTGATAAGTGAAACATATAAATTTTATGACATTACACTCTGAAAGAAGATAGAAAAACCCTGTTGCAGTTTACAAACATACAAAAATATCATTTTTTCTTGTAAAATATTGAGAGAGGAAAATGTTCTCGAAAATATAATAATGAAACAAGATAATTCATGTCATCTTGAATGCCTATTTTTAAGCTTACAAAAAGCTTGTAAATACTTTACAACAATTCAGGTTCCTTTGCTACCTTGGAAAAATTATATGTACGGTCATACAAACACAAAAGATTTAACTTTTAAATAACGAAATGAATAGTTTTTACTTTCCGAACATGTACCATGTAACGAAAGTATTGTAAATTGTAATCATGAAAAAATTCGAATTCGAGATTTGGGTGTATTGGCACATTTTGAGGTCTTCTGAATTCATTCATGCTATTTTTATACGAGGTATGTGTGTGTGTGCGAGAGAGAGAACATGATAGCTCTTGATTGGGGCATTCGAGTGAGCTCAAATTGGGTATACAGGCTATAAACCACCATTATAATACCGGTATGGATTTCGATGTGCATAGGACTTATAGTTTTTCTTACGACCAAGATTTCTTTTACATTATGACCTATGGGGAGAAATTCTTGAAAGTGCGCAAGCGTTTAAACGGTGCATTCTATTGAGCTACCATTTGGTATACATGTTTGAATGATTCATCGATTAAAATTTATTTAAATGCTTGGTCATGATCTTAATCGTAAGAGTTCGGAAAATCGAGTATGAGTCACTCCAAATTTTTTCTTTTGTTAAAGGGATTTGAAAAATTGGATTTCATCTTAAAAAGCACTATTAGAAAGAGAAAAATTCTGCCTATTTTTTTATGAAAATTCGTTATTTTGTAAGGCGCTGTTAAAGTATCTCGAGAGGCTTATCATACGTTATTATATTTTCATCCTTGTTATTGCTTAAATTTGCACTCTCAAAAATGCTTCAATGACTTAATAGAATAAGGATATCTTATTCTATAAGATATCCTTATCCTTATTAAGAAAACATCGAAATAAGGATATCTTATTTCGATGTCTTCTTAATAAGGTTATAAAAATTGTATTTAATTTAGTCTATAGGTGGTTTGCGTAAAGATGAAATATATGAATGTTAACTTCTTTATTAGATTTAAGCAACTTAAAAATTGTATGATTCGGAACATTTTAAATTGAGAATTTTCACACATGAAATGTTCTATTTAAATCCTACTAATATTACAATCATTCAGTGTAACTTTGAACCACGTTATCTGTATTTTCATTTGCCTCTCTTTATGTTTTAATATTATTTTCACACTAAATGGCATAAAATGGAAGAATAAACCCTAAAATACAGCATAATTTATGTAAATTAATAAAAGCAAAATATAGTAGGTGATTTACCTGGTGCAAAGTGACCCAGTCGTTCGGGATAACTTTGAACCTATATCATAAATATGAAATACCTTGTTTTATTCAATCCAGGAGTAAGAACAACTTAAAACGACTAAAATTAAAGTTTTGAATACTTGAAAAAATTATGAGCTGCAGTTCTCAACATCACAAAGTTTAGACATTGTATATAACATCTAAAAGAATGTACTAGGAAGGAACAGTGACGAAAGAATAGCATAAATATATTAATAAAATATCAATTTGTTTTTTCTTTGTATGTCTGAGCTGAATAATAATCTTCAGTTCACTCGCTGAAAAATGAACTCACTTTATCAATTAAAAATAGCAAAAGAAAACTGAAATAAAACGGACAGGCCACCCGTATGCTATCAGCTATGTACATTGCAAGTCACAAGTACGTATTTTCTATTGATAATATTGGGAAAAAAATTTTAATCAAAGTAACTTCATAACATTTTCCCTTGAGCACTCTACAGGGTCTACCAAAAATTCGGCAACGGCTTTCATTCTTAATCTATTAGAGATAAGTGGACAACGCTTAACTCTAAAATGTTAACTCCATAGTTTAATAGTTGTGTGCCAAACAAGGAATCGTCGATCCTTGTTGGGTGCAAAACTAGTCAACTGCTCCAATAAAACTATTAACTTACTCTTATTTAAGTAATGAAAGATACTATTGATACTTTTAAAATTTGCTCTTACTATTATTTCTTAACTACTTAATTCTGTGCAGTAATTTATTTGTCCATTGCAAATTGAACAAACGATCCTTGTCAATTGACCAGAGTTTGTAACTTGATAGGACTTCCCCTTCTTGCCCATCGGACTGTGGGACTGCGCCTCTTGTGGGTTTATGCAACGCCCTCGTTACCCTCTATGGACTACGCAACGGCCTGGCTGCGGTCGCTGTTAAAATCCTGCTACCGCTGTCCTTTTCAAAATGAAAATAAACTCATAGGGTGACACCCTCAACCTGTGTTTAGGATCGCGTCATTCAAATAATAAATTTCTTTTATTCTCTACATGTTTCTAAACGATTCCTTAAAGGCGGGGGCTATGATCTGCTATGTTCACGCCTTCGTGGATAAAAACACAGGCGGGTCCGAAAATCAGTTAAAAGTAAAAATAGTGTAAAGGAAACTCTTACAATATAAGCACACTATAGAACCCTCCCTCCCACCCAAGAATAAAAAATCTTGCATCAAGGGCATTTTAGTGAAAGTGTATGAGTGGATTGTCAATCTATAACGGAAAGGTGTCCTGCTCAGCACCCACGCTAAGAATTTCCTCTGCATGCCCTTATTTCGTACGATGAGCTTCAGAAAATTTTGCTATCTAAAACACAAAAATACGGAAATAAACGGGACTTCTACTTTTTACCTCCTCCTCTAGTAATAGCCACAAGCGGTTTTGATAGAGTTCACCGGAATCATTTTGTAGGAATTGCGTCCGGGTAAACTTCCCTTCGCGCCGCTGTTTTGCAGAGGATATTGAAAGGAAAAATGATGTATTTAAAAAGAAGGGAATGATTATTTCCCTGATGTTGCCAAGGAAGAACCGTTAGGGACTACAGCATGCACTCGCATATGCATATATCTATCTATATATATATATATATATATAGATATATTAAAAATGTAAGGGAGGGCGGGGGGCCCGTGTCCCACCGTAAATGACGTTGAAAATTACACGTTGAAAAACACGTTGAATTTCAACGTTGCCCCAACGTATGTGTGCTACCTGGGATTCCATACTTTTTACACTTCCATACACTTTTTAAAAAGTGTGTGATAGTAAATTATTTAAACATTTTGTTGGTTTGTAAGAAAAGGGGGCGGCCAATTTTAATTTGCACGTGGGCGGCCGAAGGTCTAGGATCGGCACTGTGGATGGCAGCAACACTTGCGCAATACTTCACGGCCAAGAGGTCCTCAGATGGTGTAAATTGTCATCCTCATCGTTGTTGCTCATCGTCTAAGCGTTCAGGAGCTTTCCTCTTCCACGCGAATTGCCCAAGCGTATACTGATGGGTTCGATTTCCACTCAAACCCCTGGATCTTTAAATTTTATTTCTCTGTCCTAGTAAAGCCTGTCTCTGTTGCCCAATTTATTCGAGAAGGGTTTATAGGAGGTTCTTAAAACCTAGCGAACGAATCCGAAAACAAATTTTCTAAATTCAACAAAAACAAAGTTCTTGTAAACAAAAAAACATCACTCAACAACGAAACTGAGTAATCTTAAGTCGTTCTTACACCCAAAATAAACCAGGTGTGCTAATCACTCCCACGAAAGCTAACGACAGGAGTTAATGCGTTTACGAACCTAAAGATTGTGTGGTGTTCTGAACATAGCCAACTCTCAAGGTCTCAAGCAATCATCATCAGCGGCATCTGGTGTCCTCTTTAACAACTCGAAACTTGCACTGTCCGGGATGAAGTGTTTGCATCTTCCACTCGTCCACTCTTTTCTCTGATGCCAATCTGCTGTTCAGTAGAGTCCCGAGAATGTCCAGTTATAAAGAAATATAAATCTGTTGAACAACAGAAGGTTACTTTGTTAAACTGAAAGGGAAAAACAAAATAAATATCATTTCTTCTGCGAAATTTTCTAGTTAAATAATAGAACAAAGGAATAATTTCCACTACAAAATTGTGAATAAACAATCTGGCATTCAATTTGACGATAAAGATTCCAAATCCAGTGCTTCGAATCGAAGGTTAATGGTCATATTAAGATAAATCGGACGTTACAACATAAATTTATTGCCAATTCGAGCAGAACATTCGTTGGAATTCCTTTATTTTAGCACTAACTGACGTTATATCGGTTTTTAATAGCGTTTTCATTATGTGTACAAGTCAGCACAATGAGCCGTTTCGCCAATCAGTGTGCTTTTCATACTTCAGAGGTTGATGCCATTTAGAATTGCATCGAGATCTTTAACCGAGTACTAAAATGATATCTTATACAATGAACTATGTGTTCTGTA